>JAYRBW010019396.1:0-12771 GCA_036023295.1 Invenusta paracnida
TTACCATATTTACGTCCATACTACATTTTTCACATTCAGTTGTCAAGTCTATAATCTCTGTATATCAGACATATTAGTTGACTTTTTGATTATACATACTATTAATATTTTTAAAGGGCACCTAGTTTACTACACATAGCTCATTTATTACAAAATAATGTCATTCTTGTAACTTTTAGAATAACGATTAACTATAAAAAATTGTTGTAGCTAACACCTAGTCCAGGTAACATTATGTTATCGCCATTATAAATATGTATACTATTACTATGTAAATATTTTGTTGCTAAACTCTAAGAGGTAATTTTCATATTTCTGATTTTTTATATTAGTCCATGGGCCTTATTATATTTTCCGCGGATTTTTTAGTTTGCCATTCTAAACCCTGAATATACTAAACCAAAGCAGTGGAATACACTAGACAAAATATACTGTATTACCAACTAAATAATAAAATATAAATATTTGTATATTTTAAGTTAAAGAAAGAAAAAAGATAAAACTAGTCATAAAAAATATCCAAGAAACATATAAATATAATTAATAGATGATCAAGATATTTTTATCTTTCATGTCATATGCATATAATAAGCATAATTGCATAAATAGACACCAATAATATTTATAAATTTATAAAATGTTCATTTATAATTGTCTTAAATTAAATAAATATAATATTATTATCAATAATTATTTTTAATATAATATTATACTTATAAGACTCAAAAAAGAAACAATTATAGCCATATATTAAAGTATTAACATAATATGAGATTGTAGAGTTCTTGGCCATACATTTTTTTGTGAAAATAAATAAAATGTAAATAAAACAAAAAATAAATCTAATTAAATTTATATATCATAATACTACTATAAAGGATAGTGAGATGTATATTATGATGATTTGTCATGTTTTTTAATGTTACTAAATTCATACATTTAATTAAATTTTTTAAAATAAAAAAAAATTGTTTAACAAGTAACCCCTATACACTATTAAAAGCTGGTGGCCACAACCATACTACGATTATCAAGCATCTCAGTATCCTTTTTGATAGTATCATGATAAATAAATGTAATGACATTTTTTAACTCTTTTTTTACATTTTATTTATTTAAAAAACATTAATTTACAGCCAAGAACTCCACAATCGCCATATAGTGATACATTATTACCTTAGCTAAAATTAATATTATAATAATTTATTAAAGATATGTAATAAAAACATATTTAACAATCAATAGGTATAACAAAATATTTCAGTTATAAAAATGATTTGTTATGGTAAACTAACAAATAATTATGTTACCAATTAGACTTTGACTTTATTGCTTAACTTTAATACTGCCTATATAAGTGTTTAGCAGTAAAATAGAGCAGATTTATTATTTAACTTTATTATACTATTAACTTTATTTTACTCTGTAAGTAGGACCCAAAGGAATCTGTGACAAAACATTATTCTGTTTTAATTATATTTTTAATTAGATAACAGAGATATAAATTTTAAATAGAGAGTTAGAGACTACAAAGATCTATAATAATAAATTCATTACAAACTTCTATATAATCTTTCCAGTTATTGGTATGTATAACTAAAGTTTATATTAAATTTATTTCATTAAAATAAGATTATGTTATAATTGCTTTATTTAAGCATAGGAGTTGTTTTATTCTTCTTTTATAATCACTTTTAGAAGTTCTTTTATAAAACAGTTATTACCTTTAACTACTAAAAATAATCATTTCCTTTAAAGCTTTTAATACAAAAAATTTGTTATGTTGAAGAGTATATGAAATATATAGATAAGATACTAGAATATCTTAAAATAACACTCAGTATTAATTTTTTTTATAAATTCTAAAATAATTTTATAGAAGTTATATATATAAATTTTAATTATGTGTTGATATACTTGTTTTATATTAAAAGGCAATTTCTTATTTTAACACCATAGAATAAAATATACAAATTTATGCCAATATTGTTTATAAATCACTTAAAGTAAAGTTTAAATGTGTCTATTTTTTATTATTTTATTGTTAATAAAATAGGAAACTGCAACTGAAATGTTACTAGTATATAATATATACTATTTTACAAGTGTTAAATTATCTGTAAAATGAAAAATATCTACAAAAATATACATAGTTTAAAGATAAAATAATATACATATCTGTATATAAATTAGGATTAAATATCTTCTATTTCTTCTATAAATTCTTATATAAATAGACTGCTGAGTCTTGTACTTTAAGTTAATAAGATTCATATTATTCTCTGCTTACTTCACTAAACTATATTTCTATGGGATTATATCATTCTTGAGTGTTCACATGTACTAACTATATAAATACAGAAGTATACATATGATAATATCTATGTACCAGAACATTTGATACATTTTTCCTTTTATTATTTGCATATAGTTCAAATAATAAAGGGAATGTTATTATATACAAAATAATAAGAGTATAGTAGACTTGGACAGTTTGTTACATAAAACATTTGCATAATTATTTTTTTGTATGTATATAATCACCCATCACTGTTTTATTACATTGAGTATTGTAAGCTTCAAAGAGCATATTAAATGCAGATTATTCTAATGTAAGTATATAATATATCTTTGTTTTATGTCCAATCTTGTATCACTTGTAAATGTAGTTATGAAATAATTGCTATTATGTATATTGCTTCTTTGTTATAATGTGTATAACTCTATTCATGAAAATATATAAATAATATATTCACATATGGGTGTTACTTTCTCACATATTATATACCATTTTAAATGCTGTAGTTTAGCTAGAATTTCTTATACAGGGCTCATAGTATTTATAGCGATCATTTTCCCTGATAAATATTGCTTTCTTTAACATTTTCCTTGACATAAAAATACAAAATGAGATATAATTCCAAGGAAAAATTACACCAGGAATTACTAACAAAACATTAAACAAATAATGAGCTTGACATGATGAGTGAGCCTATAATTTAGATAATTTAGCAATATTAAAATCTAGTTAACCAAATGAGCCAACCCTTTTGACAATATAGGTACTTATACCATTTAATGGGTTTATAAGGAAAATGTAGCAAATACAAAAATTGTATAGACATACTCACAGTTCTTCTGTCAAAATTTAAAGTTCCCTGATGGATGTGAACCCTATTCTATATTTGTACCAGTGTATGCATGCTACTGTTGAGTTATTTCATTTTAACTTTTTTGTAAAATATAATGTTTAAAATCTTACAATAATTGATTAAATTTTTAATCTTCCAGTACCTAAAATGGTGCACAATAGAGTTTTATAGATGCAGATAATAAAGCAGATGGGATATAAAATTACATTGAGTTCAGGTAAACTTGCATATAACTACCAATAGAAGACATTGTCTTGCAGAACTAAAGCTGTCAAAAAAGAAAAATTGTTTATTAGTATGTGGAAGTATGTGCAAAAGAGATAATATAATAAATCAATAATATTTGTAAAATGAAAAACTGATGAAAATTACATTGAGTTGAACAGTTAAACAGACATATAAATACCAAAAGAAGGCATATGTCGTGCAGTATGTGATGGTTGAATAAATAGTTTATTAGTATGTGGAAGTCTGTATGGTATGAAATGATGAAGTGAGTGATTTGTGTCCAATTTTACTTTGCAAAAAAGATTGGAAGCCAGATGTAGGTGGTTTAAGGCATCTTTGAAGGAATCACAGCCACATTGACCTTGAACAATTCTGTGAGCAAGTTTAATAATTATATTTAATGTTGATTAGGTAGGCAAACAAAAACTGGATCAGTGTATTCAATAACAGATCAAATTAAATGTAAAGGTATATGCATATAATGCTACAAGTAGATGTAAAGTTGTTGAGATTATTCAAATGTCTTATTACACATAGGGTATACATACAGCAATTACAATTAGCAGAGATGTCCTGGGTGTCATTATTCCATTTGAGATCAAATGAATGTGTAACATCAAGGCTGTTGACATTTTTGACAGCAGATATGGAAATTGTGTTGATGATATCATGATGCTTTCCGAAAATGATCAGCTTAGATTTGTTTATGTTTAGTTGAAGATTAACAAAATTGCTTTTTGTATGAACCAAGGAGACAATATTTCTGAGATTTTTTGGAGTTAATAATGTCTTCAGGTGATTTTAGAAAAAATACTAGTGTCATTGACATACTTCATATAGTTATTGTGCTCAGTAGAGTCGGCAGTATATAGAATGCAAAGACACGGACCTAAAATTGAGCTCTGGGAGACACCACTTATAATAGATGTTACATCATGGTAGGTGGTTCCCATGGAATTATGCTGTTTCCTGTTGTTGAAATATGAGATAATCTAAGATATGAACTGATTAAGAAAGTTATAGAAGGCAAGCTTTTGAATTAATACATTGTGGGGAGAGGAATGCTGTACCTAAGCATTTTAAGAACACAGTCATGTAGTTGATCACTGCTTATATGTTGTATCAGCTCATAATGCAACTACCTTAATTGTACCAAGATTATTCCTGTATGCTTATATACAAGTATATGTATAGTTAACTTCGTAATTAATATTTAAAACTTAAATTTGACTATGTTATACTGACTTGTATATCACAAGAAAAGCTCTAATTCTTTGTTTGTATCATGTGTACATTGATTTTTTATTTTTGCACCTAAGGGTTATACACTTGGTTTTAAGTTCTTAAATCATTTTGTTTTGTAAGCCATCTCAGATTTTTTAATATATGAGTGTCAGAGAGAAATTAAGCTCATTGCTGTATCTTAAATCAATTAGTATTTATCAAAGATGATTTTTGCTCAATATTGTCCCAGACCTTAATTTAACATTCATTTTCATCATTAAAACGAAATCTACAATATGTTTATGATATAATTAAAAGTATCCATGTTTCTTTTTACAATGTTTAACTTGATTATATGTATATTATATACGTTTGGGTGTCATTTTAAGAACTATTTTACGCCCTTCATATTTAAATTATTTCTTTTGTTGCTAACAGTTCTTACTGGCAACCCAATCAGCAACTCAGTCCAAGAAAGTGCAAATGAGGTGGACATTGAGCCCTATGACTGGTCAATTGACACCAAATACTACACATGTATGGTTCGCATTGCACACATGCGGGATCCATTCCAACTTCAGCATCTGATCAATGAGACTGAAGCCATTTGTCTCTGTTTTGATCCTTTCAAGGTGAGAGAGTAGAGCATAAATTGCTCACAAAAATTTAGTACACCAAGTGCACTTAGAAATCCAATCACTTTTTATGCAGTTATCCTTGATGTCTGTGCTTTTATGTTGATTGATTGTTTATTATATTCTATGAAATAAAGTTATGTTATAATTAATTATTCATAATTAATCACGTAATAATTATTTTGTGTATAATAATAAAGTGAATTTGTGGCAAGTTTAACATTGCATAAGGTAATTTTTGTTTTGTTGTGTAATTAATTATGTTTTGTAGACATATTTGGAACGTTAGCTTCGGTCAGTACGGGAACTTAACTTTATAGTTTTAATAGTACATAAACTAAAATAAGTATGGGATATACTAATTGTATAATTGTACTACTGTATAACTAATTATTTAATATTGTTTTTATGCTGGTAATTTTATTGTATTTTTGTTAATCGTGAATTAGGTACCCAATTAGTATTGGTTCTTGTTATACATATATATATGGGGTTTTGTTAGAGTATATAAAAATCACTTAATCGTTCCATAATGTAACAACAGCGTAATATTTTATTCCAGACTGAGAGTTTTGACCGCGTAGTGAGTGACTGGCTCCCCATAGTTTCAGACCTAGAGTTGGATGTGCGTCTGTTGGTGTGCAGTCGACTGCCCCATTCTAGCAGCACGGGACCAGGCCCGGGCAGTCAGACTTCTGAGACACCAGCTTCAACAGTGACAAGACAGGGCGTGATGCAGTGGTGTTTGGAGAATCAGTTTGAATTGGTCGAATTGGAACCACTACCCGAAGACGAGGAATATGACGAAGGTATATAGGTATAGAGATGAAAGACAGAAATAGGTACATATACTGGTCAATTATTAAGGCGAAAATGAAAAATATAAATTTTGTTAATTAAATATATTTATATTTCTTATGCATGGTAGGAACTTATTAAAAAAAATTCAAATCACAAATCAGAGAACATCTTCATAAATACATTGTATTTAACTGTTAATCTCCTATGTTCATTCTTTTCTTGTTCCCTTAGATGACATCTTTGGAGTTCACCGGATTAGATCTGCGCTTCATTCTCACACATGGTCCAATCTTGTCATGAAGGGTAAATACCTTAAATCCGATTTCAGTGATCCACTTTTAGCCATATTTAATTGATATTCTTTTAGAGTACGCTTTAATGCTGCAGTGACCTATATTTAAACCTCTTCTCATGGCCCCATTTTAAAATTCAACCTCTGATCTATTTTAAAATATTTTCTTTTACTGACCTACTTTTCCCTTAATTTTAGATTGAACTACTCTTTGCTCATCTTATTGAATAACTTAAGTTTTTGACCTACTTTTAGTCATTACAATTCCCTCGTCCATTTTTATCGTAGATGACTCACCTCCCCCTACCCCGGCAATGACGGAACTCCGAAACGAGGTCACATTTGAGCAACACGAACAGCAGAACTGTGCCAACCGAACTGAATCCAACGATCTCCATGACGACATCGCCGACCTTCACCATGAGCCTCTTATCTCTCAGCGAAGTAGCACTTCCGATGTCGATTCTGCGGATTCGGTCTTCACATGCGACGGGGCTGTGGGAGGTGGAAGTAAGCCCAGTATTGGTGAGTGTAACTTCTTATCTCTATTCTTTAAATGGGCATTTTATTCCACTGAAAAGCTATCTTAGCTCTGGTTATCTTACATATTTATCTACTAACAGCTATTTTTTTACATTACATTGATAGATAGGAAAAGTCACTTCTAGCCTGCCTATATCATGATTTTCCACGTCACTAAAAATAAATATATTCCAGTGTCACGATTCCCAAAAAATGTTATTGTTATGATATCGATAATGTTTCGTATAAATATGTTTGTACTAGGTAGGATTTTTGATTATCCTCCATTTACAAACTGCACACGAGGTATCACTGTCAATTCAAATATGTTAAATATTATTTTTAATGTTGTATAAATTTACAAATTTGAAATAAACTAAGAAGTTGAAAGATGTACTCCAGGAAACTATATTCTGTTCTGGCATGCCTGTCTCATGATCAGCATTTATTCTCATTTACAATTGATTTAGAATATTCTTTGACGTCTGATATTTGCAAAGTTTGAAATATAGCATTATTTGCTAATTAAACATTTTATGGAGTAATTAATATAGCATACTATGTGTTGCTACTTGCAAAATATATAAGTAGTATGATTGGTAATGTTGGGTATATATAAGTTTTCACTGTGTTAGGAAGAATGGCAATATTTAATTAATCGACAATGTTTTTAAATACAAATTACTGAAATAGGGTTTAGCATATTATAATCGACAAAAATATTACACATCAATAAATCAACAGTAAAACGCATTTTATTGACTTGGTAACTTACTATTTTCTATTTCGCATATTATGTTCATCATGCATCATCGTTTATTTCGAATCATTGTGAGGTGAAATTAATTTGTTTTTTGTCCATATTTCAGAATTTAGTATATATTTGAAGTATAACTGTAGACGCCTTGAATATAGTCTCCTATGAATGCTTGCCATTGTATCGCTCCAGACACTCTACTGGGTATGGACGAAGAGGAGGCAGTACTTCTGGCCCTTAAAAGTGTTGACGGTGGATCTAATCCCCCTCCACCGACTGACATGAGTGACAGTAGTGGCGCACTCGGGACTGAAGAGGAGGAGGAATCCTTTGAGTTCCTCTTCAGTCAGCTCATGCGGATCAAGGAGAGCGCCGCCCAGCTCCAGGATGTTGAGAGACGCAAAATGGCAGAAAAGGTTCGTCTCGATGCTCCTTTCTAGTTGTCGTGTGAGCCGCGTTTGGTGAATGTCTGGTCCGCGAAAACAGCAAAAACTACGTAGCTTTTCAAGTTTAATTGATTTGGCAATTTTTACTTGTTGTATATCACCTTCATAAAGACAACAAGTGGAGACAAAATTGAGTTATATTCTATTTTTAGTAACATGACGCTATTTTTTTAAACGTGGAAAATTCCTGGCTATTTTTTTATTCTTTCTAGACTGTGTTTAATAAAATTGGAGTTACACTTTGACTGGCGTGTAGTCCACCACTTTGATGTACCTACATATTATTTAATACCTTGCAACTAATTTCTTTCTCCAGCTCACCTTACAGTTCTGGCGTGCTATTGGTGGCTCCGATGAAGAAATTTCTGGATTGGACGAAGAGCTCAGTGGCACGTGATCTTCTCCTCCAATCAAATCGCGATTTGATAATGTACGTAGGGCTGCGTGTTGCTGGCTAATATTCTGCATGATGCAACTTACACTGTTATAAATACTATTTTTAGGTTATAAGATTTGACTAATAGTGATTGATACATCCCATTATGTGTACCTACAAAATATTCCTGTACACTATTTATAAACAGAGTGAAACTTTACTTTCTGTGTGCACTTTCATTTATTATCTTCTATTTCTAAGTCTCTTTTAAATGAGGTACCTACTATAGGATCCAGGCCATAGAGTAATTATACATGGAGTTTCGACTCTTATTGATTCTGCATGCGGAGTTATGCTACTATTCGTCTACCGCCAAATAGTGTTTCTAAAATTCACAGCAATTAAATCGTTTATGTAGTAAAAAAGTTTTGGATACACAGGCAATGAATTATATATTACAAACAACTTTTATGTATGTTAGAATTGTATGAATGTGTATATTTGCTCTTTGAATGAATTTAATAAAATTATCTAACACTACGTCGCTAGTCTATCTATATCAAACTCATTAAAAATAAAACTTTTATATTGACAAAACTGTACAACACGGTGTATATGGAATGAATAAGAGTCAAAACATGTGTAATTACTCTATGATCCAGACTTTTGATGGACGATTATTCTATTTGTATACTGTATATATATATTCATTGTGTCATCATTGTGTGCAATACCTGATTTCAAGTAATCTATACTATTTAGGTATATGTTTCCCTGCGTAATCTTGTTTTTCATTTGTTGTTTGTTTGCACAGTCGAATGAGATGTAATGAACTTCTAATTGATTGAATAACTACAAAACTTGGCTGTGTTTTTTCTTCTGAGTTACATAATATAGTTAACATTAGAATATAACAATTTGGCTTTCTTGGCAGACAGATCTACTCTGGATTTAATACGTTGAATATTGTGCACTTCTGTTTTGTGGAAATGTTGGTCAGATTCTCGAGTTTTTAAGCCATAATCTTGGGTGTTGTTCCTTGTAAAATTGTACTACCTATCTTTCTTGTACATAATATGTTGTTACATAGAATCATATTTATCTAGTTTTTTCTAGAATTCCTACGA
Organism: Invenusta paracnida; assembly: GCA_036023295.1. Lineage (NCBI taxonomy): Eukaryota > Metazoa > Platyhelminthes > Proseriata > Coelogynoporidae > Invenusta > Invenusta paracnida. The sequence goes on from JAYRBW010019396.1 coordinate 9,561, forward strand.
ATGTAGAGCTACTATCTTTTCATAGGTGTTACTCTTTCCTATATATATATACTTATATTAAATTGAATTTATGATTGATTTATCGATCCAAGTGCACATGCATAATTGAGACAATCCACACCCATTCTTTATGTCACAGTTAAAAATGACTCAGCAGTAATATATATATTTACTAGTTGTAGCTCAATTTGGAGATTACATTCCACAGTATGGTATTTTACTTCATATAAGTTTTATTTTATCTACTTACATATATTTCATGAAGTGGTTATATTATGTATACCCCTTTGATTCTAATAAAATGTATATTTATTCAACAAATATGTCGGGTGTCTTTCTATTATATATTATTACTAGTCTTTAAATATCAAAATATGACAAGAATGAAAGCTAATAACCATGTTAATGTTTAATATGACTTACAAAAGTATTATAATAAGCATTTGATGGAAATTTGCTCTTTTGGAAAGGTACGTGTTATACTTATTTCTTTATAGTAGATCAATTTAGCACAAAACAGGGAATACTTGGCACAAAATCTAGCACTTATGTTGACATTCATTCTAAAAGCAAAAATTAAAGCTTTTGAGCTGATATTTTGGATCGTATCAACGACAAACAATAGAAGGACTTATTCTATTAGCTTTATTCTCTTAAAAGAAGGAGTAAGCCGCGGGAGCTGCGAGAAAAAATTGTATTTCACCCAAATTTTCGATGTAATAAGGTCTCGTCGGGGGTGTCTCTGAATGACTGTAAAGAAAAGAACGTATTATATACCTAATACTATATTATAGGGTATCACCAGATTAAAACTATAGAGATTACCTCATCAGATTAAATTGATGGAGCTAACGTGAGAGTTGTGTTACAAAGTGCACATGCAGATGAATGGACCAAAAATCGATATGGATACTTTAAGGATACTATTCTTTATGTATCGATTTTGGGTCCATTCATCTGCATGTATAAGGAAAATCGGAGTCTCTTTCGAGATCGAGCCGATCACCTATTAATACTACAGTTATATAATAAAATGAAATAATTATAAATATGTAATAATTTTACAATAATTTTGCGCGAGTGTAAAGTATGTTATATATAGGTATTACAAAAGTCTTATTTAATTATGATTAATAGTAAAAAATAACAGAATTTAATATAGAGGTTGAATAGAGTATAATTAAAGTACATTACAGACAAAACAGAACACAAGTATGTTAGTGAAGGACATAAACATATATATACTCAAACATTTTACATATGCATGTATGTACATAGAAAAAGAATTTAATTTACGTGTGTTAATGATGTATATGATAGGTATGATGATATTTTTGAGTGCAATTTATGACATTAAAAGTTTGTTGTACAGTGAAGACAAACAGCAAATTGTGGTTTTAAGATAATGCATTATTTGATAAATTTGTGTTGTTAATATTTTTTCTGCAATATAGTTCTATTGCATAATTTATTTTAGAAAGTATAAGAGAATAATTATAAATGATTAGTAACTTTTTCTTAGGTACCTGTTTTCTAAGATAGTAAATTAATGCTATAAACTTATTGATTTTATTTATGGTATTTTTTATGTGGTTATCCCAATTTAGATTTTCTTGAATAGTCTCCTAAATATTTTGTTTCAGGAAGTCGAGTTATTTCCCTGTTCCCTAGTTTAAGGTTGGAGTCTGGAATATTTTTATTCCTTTTACTGAAAATCAGAAAGTGTTTTTTCTGAGTTTAATGAAAGTCTATTAGCATCTAACCAATCATTACACTCTTTAAGTGCCTTATTGGCTTTAGCTTCTAACTGTTCATAGTTACCTGCAGCACAAAATAGGCTAATATCATCTGCAAATAATTTAATTTCATTCTGTTCAGCCAGACATTTTATGTCATTAATGTATAAGGTAAATAATAGTTATTATATAGGTAATGAATAGTAATATAAATAATATATATAATAATAAGGATTATATGAAAGATGTCCATTTCTTTTCCCAAATCGTGCAAAAAATTTTTATTATTAAAAAAAGATTAATCGCTTAAGATTACACATGATATTTTAAATTGTCCAAAATGTTCACTGTGCGAAAAATGGATAAGTGTCTGTAAAATTGAAGGATTTTCTAATTTAAACGATATTAAATCCGACTTTTTTATATGCAGCAAACACTTTATCAATGGTGCTCCTTCTGAAGAATATCCATATTCCATACCGGCAGGATCATTTCCTACTATTAAACCTTCTCGACAAAAGTAAAAAATGAGACAATATTCTATTACTACTAACGTACCGACAACATCTACTGATAATTATCCTTCAAACCATGTCGAATTCGAAGAGAAAGAAGACGATTTCATTAAAATATCATTTATAAATGACCCTGTGATTACTATTCAAAGCTTGAAGCGAAAGTTGGACGAAAAAGATGAAGTTATTGGTAATTTTTATAAAAAAGTGAAATCTCTCAATGGAACAGTTAGACATCGAAATAAAAATTACACATATGAACTACTTCGTGAATTCTATTCTGAAAAGCTCATTAATGAGGATATAAAAGCTAAACTGGAAACTAGATTCGGCGGATTAAAAATCTTATTACTAATAATTGAAAATGCAGAAAAGCAAACTACGCATAAAACTAAGCGATCATATTCTGATGATGTTTTCGAATTTGCAGCTACTTTGCATTTTTATCTCCTACTTATTCGTATTGCAGAAAAATTTAATAATCCCATACAAGTCTACGCTACGACGCCATCAATATCTATACATGGAGAACCTGGCTGGACAAAAGAATCATTTAGTGCATTGCAGATTGATCCTGACAAACGTGATTGTGTTCTTTTGTTTGATGCGATTCATCTCAAGCCACAAGTTGACTGTATTCGAATGTCAACGGGACGCCATTCAGTTGGTTATGCGGACATTGTTTTAGGTTCAGATGCCGCAGAAGCTACTGAAGCCATGGTTGTGTATGCAGTGGGACTAATTCGTGCCGGGAGAATGCCTATTGCTTATTTTCTTTCAGCGGGACAACTGTCGGCTAGTTCTTTGGAAGAAATGATTCGAGAAGCCATAGAGCGACTTCATGAAGTAGATGTTCGAGTTAGATTTATAGTTTGTGATGGTGCTACTAGTAATTTGTGTGCACTCAAGTTACTATAGGTGCGTCTTTACCAGAAAAACCCTTCTTCGTTAATCCGTCTA
>JAYRBW010019407.1:0-12771 GCA_036023295.1 Invenusta paracnida
AACATGTTAACAAATTTAAGAATTGCTAAATTCATTAATGTATTGCTATATTTAATGGAGTATAACCACGATTTTAATCAATTGACATGATATAATATCATGATTGAAAACACACCATGCTTGTACATGAAATCATGATAACAATGGGAACCATTTGAACACAATGTGAAATAACAGTAAAATACACCCAATATATTACTGTTACCTGACACACACCTTTTGTATAAACATTTTGTATAAACTACTATGTCCACACAATTTAGAATGCAACATCAGTTAAATATCTAAATGTGAAATAATTATTTCGCAAAGAAGTTACTTCTTTTGAAATTTTAATATCTAATTACGTTTTTTAAAGTTAAAACTTTTTATGTAAATTAAAAAATAAATGATTTTAAAATTTCTTTAGAATATATAGATGAGCCCATTTTTAGAACTTGATTACTAAAAATAAGTATTGAATGAGTAAGTGATAAAATTAATTATATTCAAAAAGTTTTATCTGATTAAATAGAATGCCAGATGCTGTGAAGTGAAGAATATTAAATAATTGTTATTTTAAGTTAATAAAAACACTGTTCATATATTTAAAAATTGATTTTAGTGATTTAAGGTTATATACAATGTGACATAGCAATTGAGGACAGGGGTTCAAAAGTAACTTGCCCACTTTTAAATACTATTATTTCAGTGCAAGTAGCTCTTAGACAGTGGGGAGTAGATTTTTAAATGCACTTGCCCAACTGGCGTGTGGTTTTTAATGGTTTATGCCCCTAGAAGGAATCAAAACCCACTACTACTATTTGTACTAATACATGTTAAATAATTCTGCAGAAAAAACATTTATTGTCACTATCATTATAATGATGGTTGTGATTAAGCTGAACATATTAAAAGTTATTGTCTTTATAGTGAAAATTTGTTTTAAATTTTATTCTTCAAAGGTATAACATTGCAAAGAAAAATTATTTATATATGTAATTTTTTCCAAACCTTTCTGTGTGGCCAAAAAAATCAGTCTAAAAACTATTTTATACTAAAGTTTACTCCATTTTAATGTCAAAACTATTATTATAATTGCAATAAACCTCTGTTGTAACAGATAAAACCAGTAAAACATGTTTTTGTATTTTAGACAATTTGCACTTTATTATCAATATGTAGGTCACACAATACATATTAAAAATATGATTTTTTAAACATATTTTACAAAGTATACATATTATTTCACAATTACATATAATGAACTCATTTTAAATTTTGATAGCATTCATTTTATTTATTGTCAAATGCTTCTAAATCATTATTATGTAATAACAATGTTCTTCAACAAAATAATAGGCATCTTAATATACAATATTCTCTAGTGTACAAGTATTATTACACCATGAGAAACTTTATTTTGCTTATTAATTATAAATAAATTGATAATGTTTGTATATTCCTTTTACTAAATTTTCATAGTCACATATAGCCAATTTTCTATTATAAATATGCATGGTGACCAAGTTACTTGAATAATTAGCCATTAATATATTCTTTTTGTAATTTTGTAAATATATTTATCTAAATTGGACACTTTTATTTAGTTTAACTGAAATTATAAATGTTTTTAATTATCAATATAATACCTCAGATAAGTGTTTAGAATTTGTTTTATTTGGCATTGTTTCTTAATAAACTGTCAATATGAACCAATTTAAACATTTGGTTTAACAAATCCAGATATAGATAGTGACATTATTGCTTGATTTTATAATGTGCTGAGTCTACTTGTTTATCTATTTCAATACACATTTTTAGAAAAAAGGAAAGAGGACAGATGCCCCCATGAAGCGTCCAGAAAACATTCCTCGTGAAGTTTGGCATCTTCATGCAGATAAAGGGTTTGTCTACTTCACTTTCATTTTTCAAAATTCACTGAGCTATGTAAACTGATTCTGGTATACTCAACTTAAAAGTACTTGAAGTGCACTTACTTAATGCACTTGCTTAGTATTTATTTATATAAGATATTTGCCGACATTTTACATGTACATATATTTGATTTATAAGTAATGTTTAAATTACAATTAATTTCTCTACTACTAGCAAAGCAAAAAACGAAAATATAAGTTGTTGGTCTTCTCATTTTCGTTATCAATTTAAATTTCTTATTACAAACATCGACAAAGTAAATGCAATTCTTTTCATTTTTTAGAGGGATTCCTCCATTAATGCCGACCGAACAGGCGCCCGTTTATAAGCAGGCAAGAGACACAAATGTCTTTTGTCGTGTACGTCCTTGGAAATGGACAGCTTTTAAAAACTCCGCCAGAACGGTATATGTTTTGTTTATTTTACTATATTATTTAAGCTATGTTAACATTCATTATATGTGCCTAATATTTTAAGGATGGAGCGGTGTTTTATCATTGGCGACATGCGTGTAAAGCAAATACTGAAGGGGACTACTATTTCGCAAAGTTCAATAAGGTTGGTGAAGAGATACACTTTTGATTAGGTTTTCTTTATAAAAAGTCATTTTCAATTGATTAATTACGTTAATTAAAGGCTATTAATTTATTAATTATGGTAATATCAGCGTTTCATTTATTCAATTTTCCTTTAAAGTAAAAATGCATATTGTAGGCTAAATAAATAGATAAATACTAACCCGTTAATTTATTAACCTGAATTAGGAATTCGCGAATTAATCCCAGAATTAATAAATAAATCACCTTTTATTGTTATTTAATCTGTAGTATTATTTATAATTACATGACTGCTTCGTACATTTGTAAGACTTGTACGAAATTTTATATATGATAACATTATTTTTTTAAACAAGTCTGATTAATACTAATAGTTTTGTGCTAAGTGCTAATTATAACTCGAGTCTACCAATAGAATTACTTTATTGATACAATTATTAATCAATTTTGACAATGGACTGTGTTTGTTTATAAACAAAGTCTTTCGAAAGAGGTTTTGAATCAAAGTTTTTTAATAACGATTTTTTGTAAACTTTAATTATGAAGGTGTAATCGTTATTCGTATATAATAATTGTCATTTTGTAGATTACCAATAGAACTTTTTTTTATTTGTCGAGCATGGTTGGAATTACCGTAGTTTCCACTCTAATCAACAGTTTAAAGTAGAGTAATAATAATTGGGGATTCTGACAATCAATTTTCCCACAAGTAATACCTGCGATATTTGGATTCCTAGAATAGTTATTTTATTTACATAACTCATAATTTGTTGCTTTCTATTACCGATACGTAAACTAGATCGGTATGGTTCAGTAGAATACAATCGGGTGTCTATGATTCTGTAATGTTTTATCGTCCTTGTAATTCCTAGAAACCCGAATTACCGAGCTATACCGAAGTGGAGTACGCAGCCCACCTGGCTAATGACTCGTGGTCACGCGAGGAGACAGACTACCTTTTAGGAGAGTGCGCCAGATTCGACCTCCGCTTTGTCATTGTCCACGATCGATGGGATAAGGAGAGGTTCCCAGTGCGATCTTTGGAGGACATTAAGGAGCGCTACTACTGGGTCATCACAGTTCTCGATCGGGTGCGTACTCTTAGGGTGCCCATACCGAACTACTCAAGTGTACCTCATACGTGTTCAAGGCAGGGTCACACTGTGTTGCACTCCAACACTAATTTATCGTTTATCGAAATATTCCCCAAAAATATTTAACTATCTACCCAAGTTCGTATCAAATCGACTTTTACATTTTTATATAATAATGCGTCAAAATGTCTATTTATTATTGATTATAAACTCAATTTTTTCTACTAATGACAAGGTTTTTTTTTCAATTTAATGATAATAATAACTTGAGTTTCTCGTTTTACTACAATATACATAACTACTTAAGTAAGATATGTAATTTACTTATTTCTGATGGTAGAAGTCGTCGTAAAATTGAATATAAATATGTTTGTAGTCTTTGTCCATGATCGACCAAAATATTGTATCAATTACGGTAATAAGTAATTTTTACGTGATTTTTTTGCCAAAATACTGATTTTCATGTCTATGTGTGTGTTTCATCTCTGTTATAGTTATTTATTAAGTACGAACTCTTTAGACAATGCATTTGGTTTTGAAATATGTGGTTCCATTTCCAACCAATCATCACACACAGGTGCACAACACGAACCTGAGTCAAGGCTATGTGTACGATGCAGCACACGAGCGTCGCCGACGGGAACAGCTCTCCCGACTGTACAGTCGTACGAGCGAACAGGTGGAGGAGGAAAATCGCCTGGTCATTGAGCTCAGGAAGATCGAACTCAGGAAACGGGAACGCGAGAAGAAGACACAGGACCTTCAAAAACTCATCTCACAGGTGGGTCATCTTTTATTTTTGTTTTTTTATACCTACATTCGAATCTCGAAAGATTTTCTGCTTTAGTTAAAATAGATTTGGATTATTTGTAAATTGAAACTTCTAAAATTTACAATTATTTTCTTATTAAAATGTATTTCCAGTAATTTAAAAAAAAGTGTATTTACACATGTCGTTTAGAAATTGAAATATGAAGGAACAGCTGAAAATTGTCGTGTTGTCTATATTTGTCTATTTATGTTTATTTTCATTCGTATTGAAATATAATGCCTTTATTAGTTCTAAAGATGACTAAAATGTGTCTCAAGCGTAACGTGTTCTGTGTCTGAACTAATATTTTATATATACATACTTTTATAGACTAGATTTACCTATATTTACTTTTTTTACTTGGATATCATTATTATTAAATTTTCCAATAAAAATATTGTATTTTGTAAACAGATTTTCTATAAAAGCGTTACGCTCGTGACGAAAATTAAATACATTTTTAAAGACAGTAAATAAACTTATTAAAGAAAACGTTGTATAAATTTTATTCTTATGATATTGTGAGATAATAAGAAATACTTTTGTAATTATACTCGTATGACCTATAAGTACGAAGGTATACAGCTGTTTATTCTTAATTCCGTTACGCTTTTTAACGTTGTTTAATTATCATAAATTAACTAATAATATGCTTAGGCATATAAATATTCTTATATACACATTTTAGTTTATACCAATTAATCGTTTTTAATATTTTTAAAAAACAAACCCTAAAAATGTCTACGATGTGTGGACAAAAACATAAATTGTTTATCTACCCAATAATTGTACGTACGTTTCATTTTCTTTCTAAAATAATTACATAAACTATTACATGTTTAAAAACTTATTTTTGTACTATGTGCTACCAGTCAAGAAATTTTGTTGGGAAAAATCACGGAAACCATCGTACTCTTTTAAATCCACTGTTTTTTTCAGTCGTGATAATATTATTTTTATTTTTTTATAGTAAAACCTAAATTGTGTCGAGTAGTATGCAATAAGTAGTATGACCTATTTTAACTCGATGAAAATGCTTTTCTGTGTGTGTACAGGCGGACAGTGTGAGTCAGGCGCGGGGTGGAGACACTTTAACCGGTAGCGGAGGAGACTGGCGCGGTGGTGGAGGCACTGATAAACGTGGCGGTGTGGGCGGCAATCTTACGCCGGGAATGCGAAAACGGCAGTCGACATCGGGCCAGCCGGGTCAGGTTGCTATGGTAAGCAAGTATGATAAAACGTTAAGCTGAGTTATCAATATATTTTTGCCGCGAACCATTATTAATAAAAATATTGTTCTTCGCATCATTTTTGAATCTATTAACCCTTCGTCTGTGGAGTAGATTCAAGTGTTTAGGTCACAGAGTAAAACATTCAGAGTACCGTACTGCGTTTCATTGTTCAACAAATATTCACTTTGAAAAGTATATACCCCCTCCTTGGTCGAAAGTTTAAGTTATACCTCCTGACAGATAGCGAGTTTTTATAATAATTAATTGTTTTTAAATAGTTTACTCTGCATGGCAATGGTAATATATTTATCGGTGATTTGTTAAACAATTAGATAAAATGTTGGTGGTTTCTGCAATTTTATATCCTATATTCCAAAACATAATATTTATATTATGACTATTATACATGAGTTAAATGAGATGCGTTTAGTTCAAGTACATACGGAACTGATTTCAGGGTCAATGGGACGGCCTCAAGTTCCCCGATGTCATGAAAAATCCTGGTGTCTATCTTCGAAGTCAAAAGGTGAGTTGGTTTGTCTTCTCAGGGATTAGTGTTTTAGACGAGTTTTCTTCTGAACTGCAAAAGGGTTCCCATAGTTTTCTTTTCAGAGCCTTATTTTACATAGTATATTTCATAATAATATGTTCCATTATTTCATAACAGATGAAACTACCCACTAATCTTGGACAGAAGAAGACTAAAATTATTGAATGTTTCATAGATTACTTCCAAATGGGTAAGTTATGTTATTTTTGTTATTATGTTAAGTTATGTAATTTATCTACACATTTTAAACTACTACAACATCATACTAATTAATTATAGTTTATTATATAATGTTTCAACAGTTTTCTGTATTGTATTAACTTTTAATAGTATTTTTATAATTAAAGCAAGTTATATTTCTTCTTAATCTTTTTTATTTTAATATGAATGTCTATTTTATCAAAATTCAAACTCAACTCATTGCCAGCAGTTTTTCCATTTTAAGTTTTTCAGTGAATTTGTTAATATTAATTACCATATTCTCAATAATAGCCAATAAAGTCATTATGCCCGTCTCTATGGAAACATAGACCCGAATCCACCGCCCACGGAAGACCTGGTAGAAGCCTTCAATGAACTTCGTTCGGATGTGCTGCTACTCCATGAACTACGCGTCGCTTGCAACCACTGCGACTATGAGCTCCAGTCGATGCGACTCAAGTTCCAGCAGTTAGCCCCGGGCAAGGTAAATCACCGAACAATATCGATCTGCGGAATTTATGGCCACTCGTGATTCTATCTAAAAAAAATAGAACACCACTAATTATTTCAAGCTTAAATTTATATTTATTTGATTTTATTTCGAAAGTTAAATGCTTATTTTTTTATGTATAAAAGAAAGACCGTGATTGTTGTTATAGAAATCGGCGTATACATATTCCATGTCTTGACAGATATTCTACTGAATCACATATATAGCCAATGTCATTTTCGGTAATTCAAAGAAAAGAGTTATTTTCAATTAGATATGAAGAATCCCTCTTAGTCGCCTAAAATTCGCCATATTATGATTATATTTCTTCATGAAGGTCTCTCGAAAATCGAATTTCACTGCCAGAAAATCAGTTTTAAATTCTTCTAATCTTCACGTAAAAAGGTTTACATAGAGTTGGATGTTTTTGTTAGAAGTTGCAAGAGATATCGATTGGTAATTCTGATTACCTCTGATTAGTCATGACTGCAATTAATTGCAATTCTAGTAAGTAGCCAGTATTACATGTAGAAATCTGGAGTAAATCAGACTATATATTTATCCAATGTCTGGTCTACCTCTATTACATAATACAAACTAATGTTATTGGTCCCTCCCCCCAGCCACTGCCCCCCTGCCTTCAGCCCTCTTCCACGCCCTCGACCTCCGGCCCCATCGACTCGGCCCTCCAATCGGCCCTCCGCGCCGTGGAAGCTAAGCGACCGAAACTCGCGGGATCGGGTATTGTTGGCGGCAGTGTTGGTAGCGGTGGTACGGTGGGCGGATCAATGGTGGGCACTGGCCTGCATCATCACCATCATCACGCTCCAGGCTCTTCCGCCTCGCTGGCTTCTGGTGGCAGTGCTGCGCGGCACGAAGGCCTGACACCGACCCGACGCCGACGTGCCGCTGCCCTCGGCCAGGGGTCCATGCTCAAGCGACTCAAACTGAAAAGTCACGCCAGAGTCAACTAAGACATACATACAACCTATCTGACTAACTTGCTTGTAGGTCATAATTAGTTGTTTTTTTATTGCGCGCTAAATATTTGTACATTTCCTCATTTATAAACTTGTAAGTATTTGACAAATTTTATTTTATCAAGAAACTCCTATTTTTAAATATCTTGCGCTCTGGATAAATAAATATCCGCAATATACCAGTTAATAGTCACTGTATCTTTATTAATTTTGAGTACATTGAATTATTCTACAACCAATTTATGGTGAGAAATAATATAGGAGAGTAAACGTTATTTATTTGTAAGAGTGAAGTATATTTGTACTATATGTATCTATATGACTTCATTGATCAGGTATAAAGTCAGCTAATAGTTTCTTTTCGTTTATAATTGACCCATTGTGTCTTTTTGTCTTCATTGACTTTATATGGCTCATTATTCACTCAAAATGTGTCTCCTGAAGCAAATGGCTATTTTCGGCAATATTAGCGTTCATTGTGAAATAAGTAAAATTTTAAGGTCTGACATTTGATTTTCTTGGAATCATCAATAATACAACACCGTTATTTATTAGTATTTTTTTCCTAATAAGCCATTTTGGTTGAAAGCTACCCGTTGAATGTTAGTCTGAAAATGATAAGTACACTATTTCGTTATATCAGTTCCATTATAACACTACATTCAATTGAATTTATCCCGAAAAATAATATGTGTCATCATTTCCATAAGAGCCACATAGACAGAATCACTGTCTTTCCTTCAGTTCACTGTATTAATGCTTGTAAAACGAATTATATTTTTACAATTACTTTTAAAATATTTTGTAGTGTATTCTTGGATAAGATTGTGTGTATATTGTAATATATGTATATATTTAGTTTTGTGCAACATATTACTTTATGCAAATCAGTGATTAGTTACTGAAATAAAAATTCGGGCAATGTAATTAATGGAAAAAGCATATTGTCTGGACTTTATCTTCACTTGTAAATGTTTCAATGTACGTATTTATTTATTTTTCTATCTGCTACTTATTCTCTATTTCACGTGTAATATAAATATCCCTCCTCCACATTACTCACGAAATATCCATTTGCATTTGAAATTGTATTATTGTGCTTGCCTATTTGCATTTATTAGGGCATGTTGCTTGTTATAAATCATTAAATTGTATATTCATATATTTGTGAAACATATGAAGAAATTCAGAAACAAAATGTAAATTCCAAAATGCTAAGGTGTCAAAATGCCTGATGTAATATATATATATTAATATATCAGTATATGGTATGTTGGTCAGAAGTATGATCAAAACATTCAGACTGCATTATGCTGAAGGGATTAGAAAATCCGTTAAGTAGAATAATAATACACTCGAGATGTCTTCAGATCATAGAATCATAAAATATCCAATTTATTATTTGTGAACTATTTCATACGTTGAAATAGTTTACAACTTTTAATGTTATAGGTTACAGTTTTAGAATTTTAAGTGTTAGTAAACATGTAGTAAATGTATACATGTATGCTACATGTTTACATTGTAGTAAAAGTAAAATTTTACATTGACTATTTTAAAAAATCTCAGAAATATTTTTTATTTTAATCTTGATTTTTAACAATTTTATATATCTCTAAATAAAAATGTTCAATAGTTTCAGTAAAATTAAATAATGACATTACATAATATATATGTTGATAGTAAATGTTTAGTATAGTTTGACAACTTTTGTTGTCTTCAACGTAGCACTGAATCATTTTGTACTCATCCAATACTGATAACATTTCGATGAAAATCTTTTGTTAAGGTAACCGAAAAGTTTCCATACACTACTTTTAAACACCCGGGAAAATGTTGGTGCATAGATCTCTAAATGGAAATATAACATTTCGATGAAGATCTTTTGTTTAAGGTAACCGAAAAGTTTCTATACACTACTTTTAAACACCCTGGAAAATGTTGGTGCATAAATCTCTAAATGGCTATAGCAGATTTAAATATATACCAATTTTAGTTGTTATCGAAGTATTATTATCATAACCAATGTTAAATTAACATGCTTTAATAGTAACGTCTCATTTTAGTTAACACTATTTTCAGCATAGTATTTTTACATATATAGTGAATTATACTAACTTTTGCAACAATTAAAAACATTTATACGATTCTCTAAATAATAGTGGGATTAAAGTATTTATTTGTCAGTACAATTATTGAAATGAATATGTTCATAGTCTTAGTTTATTGCATATAAACGGTATTTATCAGAAAAAATAATAAGAAAATCTGACTTATTTTAGCAAAAAGTTATTCCGAAATTAAAAAGAAAACATGAAATTATCTATTTATTAGTTTCTCTAATTGTACGAAATTATAAATCATTCAAATAAAGAAAATGAATTAATCGCCTAAAGAATTAAATTAAATTATGCAATTAAAAAAACATTCAGAAATTGTAATACATACTGAATATTAGCACAACGCCGAATTGGAATTATCAGTAATAATGGCTAACACAGTTTTCTCTTAAATTTTATTTTCTATCTAAAATTTCAATTAAATTAGTTAGTGTCTTCTTTTTCAATAGCACGTGTAATTATTTTTTGTGCAATATTTATTCCAATCGTAAAATCAAGGAATATTTTGAAAAATTTCTATGTACAGATTAGCAAATTAGAGACGCTGCATTCATGTATGCATTTTCGATAACAGCCGATCCTTTTATTAAGTTTTAATCACATTTATCTATCCAAATATAGTAATATATTTCTTAGACTAGCTAACGATGGTTTTAACAATTATAAACTATGCCAAACAATTGTTAATGTCGAGGACTACATACATATCAGAACGTCCAATCCATTGAAGTAGTGAAAAATCGCTTAGCGAACGACTTAGATAACATAATTTGTGTTAATTTTAATCAATTTGACTGAAATTATGCACATCTTTTCTATAAAGTAACAACACAACTTTGCACAATGTTGTCTGTTATGACTTGTAATGTTCCGGGGATAATGTATGTAGGAGGCACAAAAATGGGAGCATTTAATAATTGTAAAAAAGTAATAAGCGGGGCTATTACAAGTTCTGATATCGTTTTTTCGGTTACGATATTGATTAAGTTGTCCCTGGTGCAAATATTTAATATTTTAAGTAACGTAAAAGCGTTGCAAATAGAGAAAAATGCTTCAAAACATTTCGGACAATGTATTGAACATTTCTCATCACAATTACCGTACAAATAATAACATAATTAGAATTAAAGACACAAATTATAGTAAATAAGTATAATTTAGTAAGACACATTTACTGATATACAGGGTCGAATTAGAGTTACTAATTATATTAATTTGCAAAATAGGTAGATAATGTCGATCAACTTCACTCAAATCGGTAGGCTATGTAGCGATTGATATCGATGTTTATGTTTTGATGTTATGCTTATGAATAATAATTGTTTGTATCATAAGCAGCGTAAATCTTAAAAACCATTGGTTGACAAACCTTCTCTAGTTCACTTCGATGATGTTCCAATTTCTCCTGGTCCGCTAGCCAATTATATATCGATCCAGTTGAAAACCTCTTGACATCTTGTTCGCACAGCATCTCGATCACTCTCACTAAGTTTATCTCGACTTCCATCTTTCTCAATCGCCTTATACGTTTCATCTAATAAACGTAGGATTCGAGGGAATTTTGCTTTAAACTCTTGCGTTTATCTTCTGCCTATAGAAATTGTTTCGCTTCTTGCACCATCCTTTCGATTATATCCTTAGAGAGACGGCCTGTCGTTGGTAATTTTATTATTATTAGTATGTTAATTAATTAAATTTATTTGAATGACTTTTATTACAATGTATGTATATAGATGATGTTAATAATTCTAAAAAGAAGTGTTATGTAGCTAATGTTGCAATTGATGAGATGGCTTCTCTGGGTGTTTTGTGTCACAATATATACCTACCCCAGAGAATGGAGACATATGCTCTTAATCTTGACATTCCTCCTCTATATACGGTATGACTTAATTTTATAAATCTAGTGTCTATTAGACAATACAATCGATTCAATGAAAGCAGATTTTGATAGAATCGAAAGAAAAATTGACTAAGTGTAGTCAGCTTTATAGAGATTGAATATTGACTGCTTCAAATATATACGATACATAAACAATTGTAGTGGTTTCTGGAAAAGAGGAAAGCAACCAATCCATTGAAAAAATTTCAGAAGTTTATATTGTGTTCAATATAACGAAAACAATTTTTGAGCGTACTTTAGAATTGTAACTTCGAACTCTTAAGCTCGGAATTAATGTAAACGACCTAAAATTTAATAATATACTACAAAATTACCAGTAGTAGAGTGGTGGGGGGGGGGGAATACCCAAATTTTGTATTTACTCTCGTGGATCCCAGTTCTGAACCAAATGAATTGAAACTCCATTACATATGTGCTAAAATTTTGTTGCGAAGTTTCTTGGATGAGTCAATTTTTTCTCCGACGTTAATTCCTTCGGGTCCTCCCGGAACCCTCTTGACACCTCCTAAATCGTCGTTGAGAACAAGGTTTAGATTTCTAATAACAACTTTACAGTAAATATTTCAAATGAATAAAAGGTTGCTAATGGTAGATACAGCTGTTGCCATATCCTTTAAGTCACTTATGGGGCCACTGGAATGTCAGGGATTACTCTTTCGAGGGCTATTTTGAAATGTGATGTATACGTCATTTTCACCAGGGTATACTATGAAATAGTCTTACAAGGAGTATTTTCGGACGTCCTGAAGGACTTGGATGCTGACGTCAGGACCATAATAAAAGATTTCTCGGCCTTGAAATTGATAATCCAGTGTGTAGCTTTATTGTGAGATGTTGAAAATATAATTTATAAATACAAATTATTATAAATTATATTTTCAACATCCAACAATAAAGCTACCTACTGGATTATCAA
>JAYRBW010019418.1:0-12770 GCA_036023295.1 Invenusta paracnida
TTACGCTTATTTCAATTCTTTTATGATATGAGCTAACACACTTTTTGCCATTTTTGGCTAATAATAATATGTATATACACGATGCAATGTATAATACCGCATCTTTTTTATTTAATTATTTAATTGAATTAAAGTCAAATATCTTCCATGAACCGAAGTCTACCAATTGGCATACTGAGTATTGACACAACTCTTACGATTTTGTCGTTATACGATTATCTTTAAGATTTTGTAAAATAATTATTAGTATTATTAAATAGTGACATAAAAGTTTGAGATTGAGTGTATTTAATAGAATCATTGTTAGATGTTAGCATTGTTCCATTCTCGATCATTATTCTAAATTTATTTTGTTAAGTACTATTTATTTATTTCACGGTTATCCAAACTTCATTGAAATGAAACGATTTTCTATCGATTTAAATAAGAGTCAAAACTATTCTATTACTATTATTGAGTGTATATTTAATCTGTACACTTTGTATAGCAAACTTGATAACGTTTAAAAGATATATTGAATAATGATTAAATAAATTACTTAAGGCTGTTTAAAATAAATGTATTAAATTTTATATTTATAAATATGGCAGACTAATTAATATATATATATATATTACGGGACTGTCAAATTACCTCTTAGCATTTTATATTATTACGGAAATTTGTCTTTTTATGTAATAGTTGATAACACGTGTTTTATTGAACGCTGAAATAGCTTTTTCTAAAATGGGATCAAATCAGTCAGTCAGTATAGGCCTAGAATCGCCAAATCTGCGGTTCTTCTTCAGAACAAAGAATCAAATCAAATACTGCCTGTTATAAATAAGGCTTCCAAAGTTTCTGGAGATTTAGACCACATTATAATTATCGAAACTTAACTTATTAATTATTTGTGGAAAATATTTTATCCTCCATTTTATTTTCTCCTATAAGTCGATGTTTAAAATTCAACGAACTATTCAGGCTAAGAATCATAATTGCGATGCCTAATTGAAACAATTGTTAGAAAACATGAGATAAGATTTTGTCTTGTCTATAGCTACCGCTACGCCGGGAACATAAGATGTACCTTGTGCAAATATGCAGGATAAGCAAACATAAAGGAATCAGAATTATCAAAAGTTTATAATGACAATTAAGTTCAAAATCACAAAATGTGTCCGATGGGGTGTCCCTGCACATTACGGAACATTGTCATTCGCTCTTCCCATTCATGAATAACATTCCACAAAACTATAGCTGGGAAGATCTGTTCTAGCGCCTTCAGGTGATGAATGTCCGGTGTCGAAGATTGCCATTAATGGTACACAAAGTGGTACTCAAATGCCCCCAAAGATAGAAGTCTATCAGGGGGGCGGAGGGAGATGGGTAATCGATAATTGTACGGAGACTTTTGACTCATCCTTTATATTATATATCCTAACGGGGACGACCATTTCTCTGTTTCTTTTTAAAGCTCTTCCACATCCCCGTGATCTTCTTGGGCTGTCTGCATAGGTCCGCGGCCTTCTCTATATTGTTTGTTCTTCTGAATTCTTTCGTTTTGGGGCAGTGCAGAAGGATGTGCATGGTGTCTTCCGTTTCCTCCTCACACCATCTACAGAGGTCATTTACGTCCAGCCCAATCCTCTTCCTGTAGCTTCCCATTTCGGTCAAGTGGCCTATGCGAAATCTTGTATAACTGATGGAATCTTCCTTGGACCAGTTCCTTTCCTTCTCCGTAGATCTCTTCGCTTCTTTTGTGTTTTTAGACTGTCTTCTTTCCGCTGTTTTTAATTCTGGCCTTCATGACGTCGAACAGGCATTCCGTGCCTTCTTGGTTTAACGTCGCGGCCTCGTTGGCCGCCTCATCGTTGCCGGCCAGCCCGCAGTGGCTTGGTATCCAAGTTAGCTCTATGGTATTGGTCTTGTTGCTCATTTCTGCAAGTATCTTCTGTATGTCCGTAATCAGGGAGTACGGCGAATGCTGTTGGAAGATGGTGTCAGTCACAATGAGTTCATTAGGAATGCGGAAGTAGAACAGTCTTTGTCCAGCTCACTCAAACCGTATCGACTGGTAACATTATTGGCTCCAATTTTCGCAAATAACAATGGTGAGATCTTTTTTCAGCGCTGAGTCTAATAAATTTTGTAGCTAGTCATAGAAATCTTGAACTGCGCTGTCATCGGCATCAGTTGGAGCGTATGCATGAATCAGTGTTATTTTAACTAGTTTACCTTCGATTCGAACAGATATTAGACGTTCATTAAGTGGGTTATATCCTATTTTACATACAAGCACTATATACAAACGTACATAAAAATAATTTAAAACATAAGCTATTCATAAATATATAAACTGACCTTATTAAAGCAAGAAACGATGTGAGCCAAGTCTAACCAAGGTGCCCCATTTTGGTCTGTTTGATGAAAGACAAAATCCCTGAATAACTTCAACATATATCGATCTTCCGTTTCAGCCCAGTCATGCTCATTTTCCAAACTGCATTAGAGATAAGATATGGGATAGTTAAAATAAAACCGAGAAGATAGAAACCAGAAATAATAATAAGAAAATTACTCTGTTCGTTCGCATATTGTCACCAGTTTGCAAATGAGCCGAAAAAGTCGACCACTTTCCATTTCCTAGATAAATACAATTTAAAACATTTAAAATGGTATTTTAAATAATTTATAAGTAACAAAAATAATGATATCAAATAAATGGAATTAGGAAAAGATTTCAAATAATTGTAACTAAGAAAATTTTTAATAATTACACAAATACATATACTAAAATTGCACGAATGGTTGTTAACAAAATCGTAGTTTAGGGACATAAATTTAATTTATCGATTAAAAACAGGTATAGAATAAATCGAATTTAAATCGATTTCACTATTCATATTTAGTAACTATAAAATTAAATAACCCTTATCTACAAATTGGAGCTGAAAATTATAATTTGCTGTTAGAACTATAAAAATTACTAATACATCTATTTCACAAAACTGACATTTTGTATTTCCCCAATATTATTAATAAGTGAAGTTCACACAGAAATATATAATAATATATCAAAATTGTCTTTTTTATATAAGTAAACGATAATTTAGAAATATTAAAAATAAGCTCATAAATTCTATACTAATGCTTTATTTTTTTCACAAAAATATTGATTGACCTGCGCGTATCAAATAAATTTCATAAAATTGACAGCTATTATTATATTATGTTTGTAAGAAGAAAAATTGAATATATGTATAATATACAGATTATAAAACAAAGACTACATTCGACTGACGCGCATAAGTTGCCTCTCAAGAAAATCATTGTGTGAGTAGCCGAGTGTAAGATGATCGTAGCAGTGTGATGCAGTGATCGATACAATTTCCGATATGGAGGCGACCTTCCCCAACACGAGACGTTGGATGATTCCAGCCAGCTCGGGTCGATAACATTTCACTACAAGCTCCAGGGCCGTCGTCATCTGGCTATCTTGAACGGCCACCGCGGTCCCGCAAGTCATCGACAGCATCAGTTTTCCGAGGCTCACCAGGTCCTGGCACTGGGATCACAAGAGTAATCCAATTTAGTTAGATTTTCTAAATACCGTTTTTTTGCGACTAATCAGATAATTAATCATTACCTGTATAAAATTTCACGAAATAATATAAATACTCTACAATAAATTCAATTTAATCTTCTGAAAATACAAACAATTAATATAAATAACCACATGCATGTTACAGAATTGGTTATTGCACTCTAGATAATGAGTACAGATAGATAAAAAAGTAATTGCATAAAATAAAAGCCGTATATTAATTTTAAATTATTTAATTCATGAATTATTCATTAAATTTAAAATATAAAAAAATAGTATAGTTGGATTTATAGATATGACTTTTACAATAAAATATGATACATTTATTCAATAAGAGAGCAAGTTTCAAAATAAAGCAATAGTATTTTCTGTTTCAGTAAATATTTCAATTTTTTATTTATCAAAAATTCACTGAGTAAACTAATATATATCATTTACAGTGTTACTTGAAATCAGAAATATTTAAAGCAATAATTAAACATATTATAATAGATGGGCTCATAATATGTTCAACAAATATGGTAAATATCTTTATTTCCTTACATACTTACTATCAAAGTATTCTAATGGAAGTTTAAAAATATAAGGCTTTTTTAGGTCAATGAGATCTCCACAAATCGATAAAATTGTATTATGAAATTGTCAAAAGTATTACATAAGATATATATTTAATAATACATATTTCAATTAATTTCATATAATTTAAAAACGCAATACTACATTTAATAAATATATTATATGCATTTTATTCAAAAGGAATACGAGTATTTGCATTAATTTTATCTTAAATTCATTAAGTACCATATTATTAGCCATTATACTTTAAGACTAAACCACCAGTGAATATAAAATAACTATTTCAACTACTTGAATTATATGATTGAAATATAATTATGTTTTAAAGTAATGACTGGAATTTGAAAATCTAGAACTTTTAATTTGTCCTATACCGTTAATCTTTTTGTTATAAATATAACAAAGAATTAAACAAAATTATTATTTTTTAAATAAATATTAATAATAATTTCTTTAATATTTACAAACATGTTTTTTATTTAGTGTGTATTTCGCATCTTTATACAGGTTTCACCAAATATATTTATACAAAATACTGATCATAATATTAGAAACTGATGCATTACTTTCGTTGATAATATAGTTTTACAAATCAGGAACTAAATACCCATTTTACATACTTTTAATTAGTTTAGCTACAATACTCGTATTTAAGAAGTATGTTCGTACCCACAAGTACAAAAATACTCTAGTATGTATAATAATTCAAAATAATAACATCTTAATATGCACATTTTTCTTTACGTAAACAAGTAAATGTACCTGATTTGTCGAAATGGCATGCTCAATTTCTGAAATATTTTTGTGAGAATCGAATTCCAGGAGATCCAGCATACCAAAGCAGTTCAGTCGTATCCTTATAAATGTAAAAAACATACCAACTTTACTGCATGCACAATTATAATTGGGAAACGTTGACATATTAACTTGTGAAGTGTCAACTGAAGTGTAAAGATATTTCTCACCTTTGGCCGTCTTGTACCAAAATTTTGGAGGGATCAATTGTTCTACAACTGCGTCCAAGTGTTTGATGAACATATCGCATCATATGAATCATCTGTATCAAATAGTTCCATGCCGTAGGCTCTGGTAGCATATTCAAGTCGGCAGTGCCTTGAATGAATGAAAGGAAAATAACACTAAATTTATCGTAAAGTCCTATATTAACAGTACATATTGAATAACAAAACACAACACATAAATTTCAATATATTTCTTTCCAAATTAACATTACGACCATTACAGTGTTAATGAAACTATTGTTTTTAATTGAAATAATCATGGTCATATTTTCAGCATACTTTTACTAGAACTGTGCGGTCTGGCCACTTTATCTACATTGAAAGGTGAAGAGAAGCCATTGAGTTTCATAGGATCGCTCATGTGCGCTTGCAGGAGACTTACAGAGCACGGAAAGTAATCCATCACGAACACGACAGCTGTTGAACAAGTCGAAAAATATATAAGCTGATAAAACAAATATATAATAATATTACAATACATGAATTTCAAGGCATGAAGTAGGATTTTAAAATGTGATATTGAAAGTTATTAGTCTATTGAATTATTAATTTATTAATTGATAACTTAAAACAAAATTAAATTCTTATGATAAAATTAATACATTCTTATTCATATAAATCACATAATTTACAGATCTTAAATTAAGGTAGAGATCGAATAAAATGTCAATGTATGAATTTGAAATTTGTTTGACCCAGATTCGATAGTTTTTGATACCTACTGAAATACTATTAAAAGAGATAACTTAAGGATACTATAGTGAAATGTTTAAAACAAGTCAACGAAATATAAAAATGGTATGTTCCAATATTACAACATAAAAAATATGATAGAAAAAATAATTTACAAAATTAACAAAACTGAAATCTTGAAATTGTTACAAATATTGAAAAATTGCCAGTGAAAATTGTAGCAAATTATCAGCTTTAATATTGTTACAATTTACACTTTCAAGATGGAGGAACACATGCAACACACAGAATCAGATATTCGAGACTGTTACTTGACTGTTAATTTAGAACTAACGACATATTAAGAAATTCGAAATTTAGAAAGGCCAATTCAATATTGACAAATTAATATAGAAAATGGAACATAAGGTCTAATTTTCTGAGATTGTTATTTGCATGTTCTTTTTTTTCAGGTACAAGTTTCGATATTCCTCTAAGAAAAATATAACTAAATATATATCACTAAACTAAATAAATAATTTCTTACGGGTAACAAATGATTTACATTAAAATTATATTTAGGAGAAAAGAAAAAAATTCACTTTTGTTGGGTATATAATAGTTATTTAGCAAGACGTTTCGGTATCTTCGTCAGTTAAAATTATATTATTTAAAAAATACCAAGACTGAAAATAACATTATATTCGATAATAAATAAAAAACAAAATAATTACATGATAATAATAATAACACAATGTAATCATTTTACCACAGTAGATATTATTATTATATAATATATATCAATCTGAATATTTTCAATTCATTAAAAACTGTTTATTACGCGATATATTCCAATAAAAATTATTGTGATTGATCCAAACAATTTAATAGCGTAACTATAAAATGATACGAGACTAAAGTCATAAAATATATTCAAACTAATCAATTTAAAGTAATAAGGTCCCTATTACAAGTCAACACCTTATTTGATAATATGAAAAGATAATTTCAAAAGTATCTATAGAAGCATAACAATAATCCAATATAATCGTAAAAGTAGAGTTAATAATTATAGTTATCCATTATATTAAAAACATAAATATTATATTCAAGAGATTATATAATATTTAAAAAGTGTATAAAAATATAAGTTATGGAACTTTAACTTAGCTAGATGTCATGTCAGTATAGTTAATAGTATAATAAATACTAACTTATAGTTAATGTAAACTTTATCAGTGATATGCACTCCTCTCTTGCTTCTCTTATAAACCATAACATTTACAAGTACTAATATATTTTAATTGCATACCTGCATACGAGTTATAATGAACAATTAATTCAAATATGACATATAAAATGTATTTCTTAATAAAAACACAACACAAACTCAATTTTGAAGTATTCTATCACATAAAACATATTAAGCTTATTAGGAATATTGAGATCTGTGAGTAACTTACAGTTATCGCCAAAGGCTCCTGTGGTGAAGAGATCCCGAATGGGGATGAGATTTGGGTGCTGGATGTCCATTAATTTGGATAGGAGCGGGGTTGGGTCCTGACTCAACGGCGAGACCCCGACTACGCGCCTAAGCAAGACGACTCGGTTCTCGCGGCGGGAGAAGCCTTTCAGACAGAGAGAGGGCAAGTCAATGCTTGCTGAAGTGCGCAGGTGAACTGGTGACTCAAGGGGGGTTAGGTCGTCATACACGCCCACACTTTTTGGCACCTCTGATCGATGGGAGGGGTAGAATTGAAGTTAAATATCATGGCCGTGTTTTGAATTAAACTTCCGTTAATTATTTTTATGTTGTGAGGGCTAAATATCACATATAGCTATTATATTCTGGCGTGACTATAGAATTTGTTCATAAAAAAAAGTAATTATTAAGTTGAATAATTATTCAAATTAATAATTAATTTTTGCGACAATTTCATTTTTATGTCAATATATTCAGTAAAATTAATAATAAATACAATGAGTGAACAAATTCTATAGTAACACCAGAATATATTAGCTATATATGACATTTAGCCCTCACAACATAAAAATAATACCATTAAATAAACAATCTTGCAAGCTTTGAGTGACACATAAACCGCGACATTTCTCGAATATACTAGAACTGTATTAATGAAACACTGACAAAACTTAAAACGGACGAAAAACATATATAATATAATGACCAAAATGGAAAATATTTTATTAAAAAATTCGATACTACTTTAATTTGCAGCCAATGTTTAAAACATTAATTTCAGAAAAAACCTGCATACCATTATAAATATTAATGATTAGTAAATTGTGAAAAATTATAAAAACTGTTTAATTGACGACTGTTAATTTCACGGAAAATTAATAACAACACAAGAATAACACAGATAGATGTTTTAACAGATATTTCTTTATTGGAAAATGTCTAAACTCACTGGACTGTAGACTTGTGTCTGGACTCAATAAACAAGCTCGTATTCTGTTTAAAAACATCTGTAAGAAATATACATCATTATCAATAAGGTTTTACTATTATACATTATACATTAATTAATAACAACGCACATGTCTCAGTTCAGGATCAATAAAAAAGGAAGGTTTTTCTTTCTTAATGGTCAAATGCTGGCGTCCAGTTCGTAAATAACCTGCAGATTCTGGGACAGGCGGATAGAGGTACCAGCTGGGTGGATGTAAACTGTTGGACTCTTGGAGCTTTTTTGTTGTCTCCAAGTTACTTGCGGAATAGAAATAGGAGTTTGTTTTCAAGCTATTACGCTAAAATGAGGAAGGAAGGTAGTGAGAACAAGTGTTAAACAATTGTAAGGAGAATCATTAAAATTGCTAGAGATATTTTTAAAACGTTCGTTATGAATATAGTCATTTTAACTTATGTTTATTTACTGAAAATAAGCAGCACAATAAAATATTAAGGAGGTTTCTATCATTCGAAAAAGCAGAAAGAATTTCACAAAAACCAAACAAAATAAATACAAGATATTATAGTTCAAGCTATTAATGGCAATAATTTCTTGAATTAAAGTTAAATATTATAAATATAGGTTAATTATTATTTTACGGATTTTAGGACAATGTTTTGATCTGTTATTGTGGCCAATCTTTATCAAAATAATTTTTTGAGAAATTATACAGATTTCACTAAATATTTTGATTGCTTAAGATAATCTTAGCCTTTATAATTTTCTTTGACGTTTTCCACATTGCAAACTGCATTGTAATGCAAATTCAATCTTTATAATAAATCTTAAAGCAACACTTTTAAACTTTCTCTATAGGTGGAATATATACTAAACAATCAAATCTATATATATATATATATATAAATATATTTAAATGGTCATCGTAAAACACAAGAGGGATGATGATTATCAACTTACCTGTTGCTGTGAGTAGTTATGACAGTCATCTTGTACAATAGTTGCTGTAGAAACAGGCAACCTTCGAGGCAGGTTGGGTGACACATTGGCTGGTGTTCCAGCATGGCTCTCCCCACCTGTAGAGGCGCTCCCACCTATCGTTGCTGGAGCGGTTCCACCTATACCTCCAACCCCACCATTCATCTGGTGCATAGCAATGCCACCTCCGCTGGTGATCGAGGAGTGGTTAGTTAGGATTGTGTGACAGCCAGCGGCCGTGGAGACAATGGATCCAGCCGAGCAGCTACCTGTTGACTGCAGATGGTCCGCGGAGATGGGCGCTTGTTGCGGTGGATGTTGATGTGGTAAAGGTGGATGTGGGGGCGGGAATATAGCCGCCTGTGGAGGGCCGGGCATGCAGGCGGACTGGTTTGGGGGACCCTGCAGGGCATGTCAAGTAATGGAAGGGGGAATGTCAGCGTACAGATACATGAATATAAAGATATTTATATATCTACTATCAACATAAACATAATAATACTTTCGAAGTTTCTCACACTATATATCTAAAATTTACTGCACTATCATTAATAACGTTATAAGACGGCTTTTATATTATGCGCGTTTATTAGATGTGCGTTTATTAATTTTTGCCCTCTAGAATTCATAATATACCATGCAAATACTCTTCAGGACAGTGCAGTGGGTAAGATAAAAACTTTAGATTAAAAATAAACAACTATAATAACTATAGATATGTTTACTTTATAAATATAGATTAGATATCTGATAAATGGCGTAACAATTTGAAGTGATATTGGTGTCAAAAATAAATATATTTTATAGTTTTTTAGTAACCCCGATAAAGACTAATTATAAATGTATTATATTGATATATGTTTTTATAATATCTAAATGAGATTGCATATATTTTATAAATATAGATTGGCTAACTGAAAAAATTGTGTAATAATTAGAAGTAAGACTGTTGTCAAAAATAAAAATCCTTTCCAGATTTTAAGTACCACAATAAAAATATTAATAAAAATCTAAATTGTTTTTTCTATTATTATACGTAATGAGTTAGCATAATACACGTAACTTTTTAAATGGTATAATTTTGACAACAAATATATAATATTTTCAATAGAAATAGTTTAGATAGATTTTATGTATAATATACTGATTCATATTTATGATAAATGGTAATAACATATTATTTTTTATACATATAGCGAACATAGTATTTTAGTCTATCCAAGTGCTTTTTTAATATACATAGCTTCATAATGATGTGCTATAATTGATTATTGTATTATGTGTTTTTAAATTGTTCTTAAAGGTACGATAAATGTTAAGGGCTCCAAATATTTGCAGAAATAATACATATTAATATATTGGCGTATATTTATATATTTATATAATAATACATACATACCTACTATTACATATTATTATTTTATATTTTAACTCGTTACACATTCTATTTTTTTAAATAAAAAACAAAGCATCATACATATATTTTCAAAATGGTCAAACAATGATTTGGTAGTCTCTTTTGTTGGCAGCATTTTTGTAAAAGATTATATATAGTATTTAAATATTTACTTGGTAGGTTAAAATAATATAACATTTTAGTAAGAAGTTGTAAACTAGATTTAATACAGCAGAACGAAAATGTGTTAGTATTAAAAATAAAAAAATATAGAATTAAATGCTTTTGAAATCCTACTACTGTGGAAAACCGCTGGGGATAGGGTGAGTAGCACATGAAGGGCATGATCGGACATGGGGCTGGAGGTACTGTATGGTGAACAACCTAGTAAGGATAAAGGAAAGCGAATAATTATACTAATTCCTAATATTAAAAAGCTAAAATAAAAGTAATAACACTAAATAACGTAATAATAAGTATGTACATACAAAACATTTAATTAGGCTAGATTTTGTGATTGATTCTTACTCGAACTGGTGGCATCATAGGTGTTCGACTTGAGATAGCCATACCATGGAAGCGGTTTGTGAGATAGCCACCAGAAGTCATGTGTTGTGTTGGTGGAGGCGCGGGGTGAAGGGCACCTGTGTAAGTTGGCATTTGAGGCCGACTGATTGGTACATTGGGCTGCACAACAATAATAGATTATGAACATGTTGTCAATATGTGTATACTCTTTTTACTTAAAAAAAGTATAATATTTTACAGCTTTTATAGAGCCAGTTAAATGTAATCCTTTAAGACTATAAAATAATGCTATTAAAGGTACTAACTACCCCAATAATTTTATTTTCCAGTTATAGCATTTATAAATTTATGAGTTTTAAACCTAAGACTTAAATCTACCTACAAAACCAGCTGAATTTGGTAAAATATAAAACCATCATGTCAAAACATGTATTTAGTTTTATTTTACGATTTCTAGATAAATATAAGAAAATGTGAAAATATGTATACATATAAATGAAAAAGCATAGATAAATACCAACCACAAACATATTCATCTCTCCTGGACCATGCATTACACCACTTCGAAAATATATGTTAGGATCACTATTCATTATCTGAAAATGAAAATAACAAAGAATATAAAATCTAAAACGTACTATGTGATTGTAATAATTAGTACTGAAAACTATTACATATTCGTATGTAGGAATACTGTTAAAACAGATATTCATTTTGCCAAAAAATGGAAAAAATGTATGAAGAGCATTGAGTAAATAAGCATCAAGCAGATAATATTATACTAAGAGTAAATGTTAAAGGTACATTTTAATAAAGATCAATATTCAAGTAATAAACGAGTTAAAAGTTATTTGTTTAATGCTGTGTTTAAAAAAGTCATTATTTTGCTAAATAATTGTCATGAATATAAATGTGAAATAACATGTTTGTTCAAATATACCAATATATTTATATCAAATTTTATAAAAAATAACAATGAGTGTAGTCATCTTTGCATATCTTAAACAATAACACGAAAACTATTATAATAAACATTATAAACATGGTTTGTATGCTTTTTCAACAATTCTTTTCTTGACCTTTGTCTGATATTTTTAATGTATCAAATTTATTACTATGCAAATAAGCTATGCACATGAATGAATTTGTCTATATAATAGGTAATCTCAAAAATACTGTTTGATTTAAAATGGTTTGATGATAGCTAATTTAAATGTGAGCTGTGTGACCTGCAAAATGGAGAGATTTCTTGAGCAGCCATCAAACCACTGTCAAAAGTTAAACTGCATAGTTGTATATTTAGTAGTTATATTTTGCTTTTAAAAGTAATTAATTAATCAGATACCGTTTAATGTAAATGTTTATATACATATATATTTTAGCAGAAAAAGGCATAAATAGGATTTATGCATAATTACTAGTCATTAGGCATAAATCCTTATTATGGAATTAAATTCAGGCATTTGGCATAATTCTGCCACAGATATTTGAGTCAGGTGAGTATGAAGGCTTTTTCAGTGGACTGTATAATGTCTGTATAGTATCCAGAAGGACACCTGTAAATGTAGTCTTGTATTGTT
>JAYRBW010019429.1:0-12770 GCA_036023295.1 Invenusta paracnida
GGCCCAGAAATCTACCTTCCCTACTACTTATATGCTTTATATATGTGTATATGCTTTAATATAAGAAACTTACCTATCTGTATATATAGTACTTTATACAAAGGAAAGGCCTCGCTCAGAGACCTGTATGTGTAGATTTTTAACTGCTACCGTGGCAAGAAAAAGCTAATGAGTATAAATAATATGATTCTACGTGCTCGGCTGTTTATATATATAGCAATTATTTTGTCCATAAAGGCGCCATGCTGTATATTTAGTTATTAATATTCTTTTACATTTATTTGATTTACTTATTTGTATACTAGTACAATAACTAAATTTGAATTTTCGCTTAACAGAATGGCCTCTTTACATATATATCTTCTGGTAATTATATACTTTTATGTCTACTGGCATAGATTCACGCGCTGAATCAATGAATTGTTAAATTCGTTATTTTTAGTTTACGAGTCACCTAAATATTAACCTAATACGACATATGGTATTAGCAGGTGAACCAATTTATATAGTATAGAACGAAAGAAAGCATCTACAATTATATCGCCGGTTTATAAATTTCGGTAACTAATGTATAAAATATGACTTTATAAGGTATATAGGTACATAAATGCATGCCATGATATATGTTATTTAAGTTAATTTAGAATTATAATTTATGACTAACTTTATATTTAGTTTATTTTTGTGATACCTAATATAATTCAGAATAAAATAGACATCACAATATCTAATTTACCCTAATTGTGTGGATTTATTTTTCTAATAAGAACCTACCTAACTGGTTTATAATTAGTGTCCATAAATAAATGATTATAAATATTTTCCACATCTGAACCATATCCATGTATATATTTCTTCATAAGTATATGGAAATATATAAGTAGGTATATTTGGAAATATATACTATATAAAGGAAGTACATATAACAATTTTCATTCATTTTTCCTATTGATTATTATACTATTCACACCTATATATTTTTGTCATATACATAAAATCTTTATTAGCAAACATTATAGTCGATTAGTTTTCATATTTTCGGTTATTGTATAGATTACGTTGGCAATTATATATTGTTATTGGGTTACTTAAACCGACGAATTTTAAATAACTAATATGCCAATTAGTTTTGATTATTTCAAGTCTGGATTATCATAACCTAATTGACATAAACAACCAAGGATAATCTGAAACATGAAAAGGCCTAGTTGGGTAAGTAGAGCAGTCGCTCTGTGTCGATGGTACCACATATATACGAACTTAAGTATTGACATCATTTAAATTTATTCTTTTAATTAATTCTAAAAAAATCTGTGTTTCATTTAGTGACTATATTAAGAGCTCAGACTTTTTTCATTATTTAATAAGTGTTCTTACGAATAATTATTTGCTACTACAATATACTAACTATTATTAACAATAAACGTTGCATATATTTCAATTAGCAAAACTATTTTTAAATTTAATAAAACATTTTTAAAAATAAGTTTTATTAATATTAAAAACTATAAATTGATATATTAACATAAATGTAAAAAATGTACTGTATGTACTTATATGTATAAAATTATAAGGATTAACAAAACTGAAAGACAGATTAACGTAGTAAAATATCTGTCATTTCAACAGTAAATGATGATACAAATCGTTACAGTAAATGAGTAAGGTATATTGAAATGCATTTAATAATATAACACAGTCATATTAAAAAGTCTGGAATATAAATGACAAAAATAGAAACTATAAAATTGTGAAACAAATCCGGGAAACAAGCAACATATCTTCCGATAAAGTTGATACACTGAAAACAGAATGAAAGGGGTAATATAATGTACGTTATGGTTATAATTATGCATAATTAGTTATTAGTAATATATTGTACATATTATATATATATATTTATATAGTTAAAATAACTGGTATGTATAATACAATTATGTATGCGGATGAGAAATTATCTAAAATACCGTTATTTATTTGACTATAAGAATATATACTAAAAAAAATTAAATAAGAAACAAATAAGATGACATGTTATGTAAAATTTTATCGTAATATTAAATGTTCAATATAAAAGTAATAATTACATGAAGATATATTTTGCACATAAAAATATTTGTAAATATTAAATTAAAAAGACAGGTAATAATTTTAAAAGCTATAAATTTAAAAATAAAGACAAGTACGTGCAAACATTACAAATATATGCAAAACAGACAAATAAATAGTTAAAAGTTGTTACTAAAATTGTATTTAAGTAATACTGTATGTTTACCATAAGCGTTATATTGTTGACTGTTATAATTTAAATTTCCTATTAATTTAATTTAGCAATATTATAAATAGGTGCATAGTACATTTAACTTTGTAGTTTTAACTAAAGACAAAATGTTAACAAAAAACTCACTCGATAAAAGCTTCAATAGCCATTTTTGGAAGAACGAAGGTCAAACCTACTCGATGAAGTATTCTTACAAAATACATGATTGAATACTAACCACTAAGAAGCCAACTTTTTGTTTTATTTTAAGTAATACAAAGTAAAGATGGAAAACATCCCCGTGAATAAATTGTAAAATAACAATAAAGAAACATAACTAAAAAATAATAATCATAAAACCATTAATGAAGGAAGGAAGGCACTGTATGTAAAGTAATTTCTAGGAACCGAAGATCTTAAATGTTTATTTGAAGTTTTCCTGATGATTTTGAGCCATTTTTTATCTTTACTGGAGTGTTCTTCGGAAAAACAGATCTAATGAGCTCTCGAATTTTGCGTTTCTTCTTTGGAGTCTGCGAGGCTACCTCCCTATGAATTCCCTTGAGAGACTTATCTACTTTGTTGGCATCCCCGCCTCTGCTCGTCTTCACTAGATCCGGTTGTTGTACTACATGTGTTGTGCATGTCTGAAACCGCTCGGCCTCGATACTACTCGGTATGCAACACTCATCATCCTCTTCCTCTAGATGATTCTTCCGAATGGAAGATGCCTGTATCAGTTCACAACCTGTCTTCGTGGTGGATACCCGTGCCTCCGCCTCTGCTGGCGTTGGATATGACGAGTGTTGATGTTGTCGACTGCTGATTTGTTGTTGTGCCTTGTTCTCAGATTCACGATATGGGTGGGATAAGTCTAACTCAGACGATGTTTTCTGAAAAACATAGAGGGTCGTGAAAAATGTTAGTTATCTAAAAAATTCAAATGAAGAACAAACATGCACATACTGTTGACCGCATTTCATGTTACAAATTAATGTATTATATTATATTTTAAATTCATCCCTGTGTAAAATGTAAAATTATTTAAAATATATTTTTATAAATTAGCCCAATGTCTTTGGCCAATTTTTTAGCACTTACTAAATTTTCTATTAGACTATATTTGGTATTATTCGAATCCTATATTACATATACATATATGGGTATGTCATGGAAGAATTCGATATTTAAATTTCGCTTCTAGTTTTTATAAAACTTAGTTTTTTTGTGAGATTCTTAAAATTGTACCATCTCCGGATAAGCTAAAATCATAACGTTAACATAATATGATCCGGTGGTTATAACCACATTTTCAGAGGAAGCAAAATAGAGGTGACACAACACCTTCTGCAGATGACATTCGCTAGTTAACCTCAAAAGCTTTTTATGTTAGTGAAAGTGCGCCTACAACTGAATAAGTTCTTGATTTTAATAGTTGCACTTTGTAATATAAAGTAAGTCAGACCATTGTTATCTGCAGATCATATCCATTTTTGAGAGCAACGTGAACTACCTTTTAGTGTTCCCTGGAGACGACTATTCACGAAATGGTATACAGAGCGTCAGGAAAAACCCTGCCGATGTGCACACCGCCGGAAGCGATGTGCGCCTAAGTAACTGAGTCTAAAAGGCCTGCAGATGGCGAGGGGCCAAATAATAGTTGGTGACATTAGAGAACAGCGGTGCATGAAAGGTCAACGGAAATGCTGTGGAGCTGGAACTATGATGAACTGGGAACAAAATCGAGTAAAACTGGCAAAAGATATCAGTAAGTCTAAACCAGCCATTGTTTGTTTGCAGGAGACCAAGATAAACAAGATGAGATGAAGAAATTTTATGAAGCCTTATAGGAAATGGAATTCAGGAAAGGTAGCTCAAAGACGTGGCAATTAGTGAAAGTTCTAAACGAGACTAATCGCGGTCCATATAAGCGACGGAGGTCTCGATTTGTAGGATTTGTAACACCATCTAACAAGGTGTTGAATAATAAGTATTATAAAGACTAATCTGCTTCTATAAGTTACCTAAGGGTGAATACAGTTAACAAAATTTATTTATTTGAAATATAGACTGTACAAAAATATACATATTCATAGATTAAATTTCCAGTTTATACAAAATATGTACATTATACATTAAAAAATTATATACACGATATATTTACAAATACATAATAATTCATGGTAAGACTTTATCTCATTTAAAGTCTTTGGATTTAGCCAAGTTCAGGCTTGGTGGGAAGCATGACTCAGAATAGTGAGTGGATTCATAGACAACCACTCCAGAACGGTCTGGAAAATGGCGGCTTCGCAATTAGACCTAGAACACCAATTAGAAGATAGCCTCACTTTCACCATCACAAGATTGCTCGAAAGATTGAAAAGTAAGGACCATAATGAGGACCATAACGAAAGTGATATGGGTGATATCTGTGTGTTGTTAAATAACGTTTGCAAAGAGAACTGGCTACATCTTCACTGGGTTCACATACACGCAGGAATTGAAGGGATTGAGAAGACTGACTTATTGGCATCTAGAAGCAGAGAGTTGGAACATACTAACACAAAAATCTCCTTCAAAACAGCTAAGATAGCCATTAAATAGAATGATAAAGAGGACTGACAGAGTAGAGTACAATCTGCTACGAGAGAGTCGACCGAAAGAAAGTCGACAAACAACGGTCTGGGTGCAACTGCTTGGCTATGAGTGTGCAACAGCGGCAGCCAACCTGACGAGAAGTCATTGGAAGACCGATGATAAAAAGAACGTAAGATATACCATCAGTTTCTTGTTGACAAATGGAGCTTACTATAGAAGATATGAAAATAAATGAAGACTTCGACCCGAACTGTCTGTTAATGAGTGACGTCGAATGTTAGGCATCTCCTCCTGGGTAAAGATGTTTCACTAAACAATATAGCTGAAGCGAAAAAGTTATCATGTTTGCCTTTGTCTGGTCCTTTTTAATAACCAGTTACTCAATTCTATAAAATTAATAAAATGATTTTTATTTATACATATGTATATATAAGTTTGTTCAGTATCTGATCTAACTAATTTTAATTCAACATTTAAAATAAGATTGAGTTATTTCAATATTGAGTTCTAGATAGACAAATATCACATAACATTATTTTTTTAATAAATACATATATAGAATTATATTCAAACATATTATATAGTATAAATATTCATCTAAAAGTCAATATCATGGCAGACATTAGTAGAGA
Organism: Invenusta paracnida; assembly: GCA_036023295.1. Taxonomy (NCBI): domain Eukaryota; kingdom Metazoa; phylum Platyhelminthes; order Proseriata; family Coelogynoporidae; genus Invenusta; species Invenusta paracnida. The sequence goes on from JAYRBW010019429.1 coordinate 5,491, forward strand.
AATAAATAAAACATTTAGGATTCCCATGTTGATGCATTTTAAAAAGATATATCATTGTTACGAGCATTATAACATTAAATTTACAAATAATAAGTTTAATAATAAATCTACAAATTATTTCTATAGAGCAATAATAATATAATGTATTTAAAGATATACAAATCAATTATTCAACCACTAATGTTTGACAAGATTCTTGCGATGCATGGAACTTTAATATCAAATTGCCCCTAAAATTAATGAAGAAATTTAGAAATGACTGTCATCTTTCTCGATATGCTTTAATTGTGGCATTACTTTTCCTCATATAATATAAAAATAACTATGTAGTTCATGAATAAATATCTAGGTTTGCCCAATGTTTTATAAAAATAATGAGATGGTACATTGAAGTATATTCAATTTTATATTGTATATAATAGCGTTAAAGGGCTGACATGAAATCGTATCCAGTGAATGTGTGGTACGCAGGCATCGCTAGAGATAATCTTGTTTAATTAAGATTCTCAACATTGCTTCAGCTGGTTGCATTGATGTACCTTCTGTCATTCCCCTTTGCATTCTATCATAAAGGATCTTGCTGATCATTCATCATTTTGACACTGTCCAAGTGCACTAACGAATATAACTAGTAAATCAGTATCTGATGCCATTACTACCCCCATTTCCTGAAATTGGCTGCACAAACTACTATCAGTCTGTGCGCCTTTTCGTGGTCCCCCTGTAGGAAACTGGGCATTCCCAAAAATATTTTGACGTTCATTATGTTCATCATAATGTGTTATGCGAGACAACAATGACCAATCGTACGAACATTCTCTCAAGATTTCGGCAGTTTTGTCTTCATCTCAGAAGCTAGAGGTTCTAGTCTATGCTTTGCATTTTTAGCGGCAAAGTTCTCCACAGCGAATCTTTTTACAGGATTAAGAAAGTAGAAATCTCTTTATTCTATTCATGCTGAAATTAGTTTCTTGTTTTACTAGATTTTTTGTGATATATTGACTATACAACCACGCCGGAAAATAACGCAACACATTGTTAAAATATAAATATTTATCTGTTATTTAATTATAAAACAGAATACAATACTATATTTGTTACATTATGTAATAATGTCGTCATGATGTTATATGAGATCATAACATAATATATATAACATATAATTAGAAAGAAATTATACATATTATATATAAAACATAAAATAAAAAAAATAGTTGAAATATTTAATAAAATGGGTATTGCATTTCTTTCTGGCGGGGTTGTATATGATTTTGTAGCTTTTGATGCTACTGGTCTACATAGTTGTCCCGTTTGCCAAAAAGCTTGGGAAAGGATTACACTTTTTTGAGCAAGTTCATCTGGTTGTTACTTTTTTATTCGACTGACGACAGTGAGTTGCTGTTGTTTTTCCGTAGTCAAAGTCTACCAAATAGCACCTCAGAAACTGCCATAGACTGCAATTTCATCATATAGGCTATTTTTTCATTGTATTCATCTGTTATGCAGCATCTTGGTTGATAGTCTGCTCTAATAAAATATCGACGACTGATTGGCTGTAGTCCTTTACTGTTCCTCGGACAAAGAATGCCTTATTATCCATTTACCGAAATTTTGATGGCGCATTTTCCAATTTCTGTCGGAATAAAATTAATGTAACTGGTAACATCATTTGTCTCCACACATTTTGTATCTATTCTGTGCAGTGTCTCTCTCTCTCTCTCTCTACATATATTTATAAAGAAAATATTTATGTAATATTTTGTATTTAAAAAATATAAAAACATATAATCACATAATATTGAAACAACTCAATGTTATTCTAAATATTTAATTAAATTTAGATAAATCAGATTTACAATGAACAATTGTATATATACGTCATGTAAACAAAATGTTTACTTACGTTACAGAATCAAGTAACATGTTATAAATTAAAAAGACCACAGCATCAAATAGTTTAATTAAAAAACTTGTCTTCTATCCTACAATGAACATCTGTATGTCTGAAATATAGTAAAGTACTGTACTGTATAATTACAAAAGGCAATATGACATAAATCATGAGATAACTAATCAAAATTAAATGAAATCCATTTTTATTTTACACATTTAAAGATTTCGAAATAAAAGATAAAAATTCGAAAAAAAGTCCGGTCACGTTAAAAAATGAAGCGCGCATCGCCAAATCCAGTAGTTGAAGAAACCATATTGGATCAGCCCTAATACCTCTCCTGTTTCTGACATTATATCCAATTGCTAGGGTAACCAATTTTGTGCTTTTCTGGCATTAATAATTTTTCATTATAAGTGTCTGAAGAACATTTTGTAACTCGATCGGCTACTCTAAATATTTTAAACTTGACCCCCCCATTCCAGAACCACCCTTACCAATGAGAGATTGGCAGACATAAAGTTTCTCTCAATAGAATATAGGCCTGACATGGTATGCAAAACTTTGGTAACCTTTCCAGCTAGACTAATACTCTAACTCAAAGTTCCTGCTCAATATTCATCCACCGATTTCATTAGTAATAAAAAAATTTGTGCTGCAAAATTATGTGCAACATTTTTAGGTGCAAATATATATATTTCTTAACTGGAATGGGAAAAGAAAATGACAAATCTAACGTTTGATCTTACCATTGCAGTAAGATTAAACTCTGTCTATGGCATGTGTATGAATCTAAAAATAAATTAATATAAACGATTAAAATACATTGTGCTAATTTAAAATAGTTCAGGAAATTTCCATATATATCAAAAATATCTTTTTGACACATTAATAATACATCTAAATAAAATAAAAAAGTTTGCATATTGAAATATTTATTATTATTAGTTGAGTTTAATGCAGACAAGGCTGCTACGAGTTAGTTTCTATAGTTATTAAATTTATATGTACAGATGATAAATAATAAAAACATAATGTTCATTTAATTTTTAACCCTTAAACAAACAATTATTAAATCATCTTATTATTTTTATAATGTGTTTATTTTTTAATAAGATAGCTTAATAAAAACAAAATAATAATGTAGTTAATAAATTATTCCAGATATATAACAAAATTTCACCTTATAATTTTTTATAGGCCCTTGAAAAAAATAAGTAAAAAAATACAAAGTGTCCAATTTATGTGGTAATAATGCCTATATACTACACGTAATTAATTATTTTAACAAAACTTTAAAAATGTTTCTCTTAAAAAAAATTGTTTGAAATGAAGTTGTTGATACGACATAATTTGTAAACTATAATTTTAAATAACACAACTAAGGGATATTATAAAATTTCTTTAAATGGCTATGGGGTGAATTGTAGAATAATATGTAGTTTAAAATTGGTATAATTCAATATTTCATGAAATACTATGTCAGTCAGTTCTGATTAAACAAAGAAAATATACCTATCTGAAAGTAAGCGAGTGAAATACCACAAATATTTCGTAAGTTATAGGTTATATTATGTAATTTTTGACGATAGTGCCGGTCTAGTTATATATTTATCAAGTATGTATAACCCAGACATATAATAATATTATAGTGACCCAATAAACCTACATCAAAATGCTAAGTCAATATCACGTAAATGTTATACAAAATTTTACAAATAAAAGTAACAAATTATAGTACAGATATGTGTCACAGATTGCCTTTCGGCGTATAGAACGACCCGTTTAGAAAACACAACTTTAATTAATAACAAACACTTTTGGCATACACATGACCACTGCACTGTCAGAGACGATCTCTACTGAATTAAACATTGTTCCGATATAATCAATACACGGAGAAATATAATAATAGTTAATCAAACAAGTTCGTTACATCACTCCCTTCCAGAATAACCTATATACAATTACAATCAACACACGGAGTTATAATAACAATAGATGATTACAAAAATTAGACAAGCTCGTTATAATATGAAAATAAAAAAGGATTACTAATTCTCTTACTAACGAATTTCTATCTAAAAATCGTTATTAATAAACACTATTGGCGAATTATTACTGCCTCAATTGACATTATCCATAATTTATTATATTCTTTAACAAACGCATTTAAGGTGAAATTATGGTAAAATATTTATTCCCATGTCAAATAATAAAAAATTTCTTGAACAAATCTTTAAAATTGAATATAAACCGTTGGTAAAATAAATAAGTCTCCAAGAATATATTTACAAATATTGTATTACTAGTATGTATTTTATATTATTATAAGTACTATGTTCTAGTATTACATTCTAAAACATCTAGAATAAATAATTATAAAATACAAAAACTAAGCCTTCTAAAATTATCTGCCGAATAGTTAAAAAAATAACTTGAAAATTCTATATCAAGAGAAAAATAATGCTTTTGTATTTTAAATAAAATAAAACCTTTTAGAGATCTTATTTATTATTATTTAAATTTGGTTTCAAGTAATAGAGTGTTATTTTATAGCTACGAATAGAAAAACCATTTTAAGAACATGTTCAAATAATACAAACAATTTATTGATCAATAATATACTATCATTTATTGATCTTCGTAATCTATACTAATTTTTAAATTCACTTGTACATAATAGCTTTAGGAAGATTCTAATTCCTAAACCACAAATTATATATATATATAAAGCCACATTAGCTGGAGAAACAATTTATTAAAAAAAGAAGATTTTTTCTACCACAGTTATATATTTATTTTATTAAGATTAATAAAAGCTTATTCACTAACATAGTTGGTGAAATATAATTTCAGAGTGATAGTTAGATTTGTTTAAATACTATGAGGGTTAATTTATATTAAATCTAAATCTAAAAATATGTAGTACATAAAGACTGTACCTATATTTATAAATAAACAAAATAGTAAAACAACATAATGTATATACCAAGATTACATATACATATCTAAAAATAATTTTATAAAGTACTACACAGAAGCATGCGACAACATTGTATATGTATTGTTATTATGTTATACACAACTAAAACTAAATGGGTTAAATTAAGATAATATCACAGGAAGCTATTACAAATAAAGCAGGTTGGTTATATTATAAAGCAAAAACATGTAAAGATTATTTCTGTTTTTCAATTAAATGAGGCAAAATATCTGACCATTTATTATAATACAACAAATGAATGAGGCTATTACACACCTAATACGAGTGTATTAAATATAAATAGTAAATAAAATAGATTTTAGGCTATTAGATATTAAAAAATTAAGAAGACAGAAAATCACAAATAAGTAGAAATTTAAGTAAACATGATATTTCAAGTCAAGAAAATGACAAAGACTTATATTGTTCTGAGTGGAAATTGCTCACTATTCCACTATTATGAGCTTTTAATATCATGGTATATTTAAATATAATAAGCGATCGATTAGTGGGTTTTATCTGTACTGTATCATTTATATTTGTTAAAAATAATAACATGACAGCATATTAATATTTTAGAAATATAAAAAAAATAGTGTTTAGTTATTTTGAAATTAAAGGTAAATTTAATTAAATAATAAGAACACAAATAGGCACTGGATGGTTAAGAACTTTTTCAATTTTATGTACCAATAATACTAGGTAATATTATTATTAAATCCTTCTAAAATAGACAGCATAATCTATAATAAAGGTAAAGATGACATCTACCGTATAATATTTGATATAGATTTAAAGTTTAAGTTCAGAAAAGAAAAAATAATAATCCTGAAAAAGTTAAAAAAAGAGGTATTACGGTATAAGAAAAAATAATTTTTGAACTCGTGCTGTGTTTACTAAGAAGTGCCATTGCATCCAGGTTTTCTAATTAAAAAATGTTATTTTTCTTATTGAAAAGTCATATATATATATACAGTGTCTATATAATAGAGTAGGTATATATTGTACCTATACTCTATGGTATATATTATTTATTAATTATTATATTATAGGTGCTTATCTCGCTATGTTATATTGGATCTCAAATTCACCCATAATTATTAGTAGTACAATAAATAAACACACCACACAGAGAGACACAAACAGTGCAGGTAAAGCGAAGTTATAATATAGAAAAAAGCAGGACGTAAGTACAAAAACAACAGAGTAGTCACCTCATTGTTTCCGTTGAACTTTGTACGTTCGCTAAAACAATAAAAATATACTAGTAGTACTTTCATTACTGTAAAGTTAGGTATTTAAATTTAATTCTACGTAATAAAACATTATTTAAAAAATGAAAAATCTGACTTTAATAGAAAACACATAGTATCATAAAGAAAGTACGCTTTAAAAAATACAAACAGAATGAAACAAAACTGTTAATCATTATTACTCAAGTTATTCATGATTTATCTAAATATAAACAGATTTATAAAATAGAGGTAATACAAGGGTATTCAAATAGCCAAATAATCTAAACGTTCCAAAATATATCACACGTGACAAGAGCTTTTATATTTAATGTGTAATGAAGAAACTATTAGTGTATTTAAAAACAGTTAAATATATTTTATTTATGTTATTTGAAATATATTAATTTAAAAAATATGTAGATAACATGATATAATAAGAATTTTGTTTTATCATAATGAATATTTATATAACAGTATTATTGGTTTCATATTTCAGAAATAATAACACATTATTATGTCCATGTATGCTTTAAAGCAATAAAATAAACATTAATAAGCTTTAAGGAGCAGACATAATAATAACATGAAATGAAAAGTATTACGAACACATTTTGTGTTGCATATAGCTACGAACATTTTCATTAAAACGAAACAATTAGTCTGTGAGCCTGAACATTTTTAGGAACTCGAAAAAGCGAGGAAGACTGTTATACATCGTTAGAAAGCTATTGATGTCTAGATTCTAAAAAAATATGATATACATCACCATTTGGTAGCTGGAAAAAATTATTTAAATTTTTCTCATTTTCCATATTACAAAATAGGAACATTTTCTATAAGTAGTAGGGAGGTGCGCCACGATCACAGTCACGTAACAGGGGGGAGGGGGGAGGAGGGGCTCTCGCCAATCACGATCTTGTACGGTCAGCCAATGACAGAACAGGAAGAGTATAAAAGGAATACGCACGCCTATTTTAGTCATTCTACTTTGCTTCGCACTCTTGCACGGTCGTATACTCGTCTCTCCTCACCATGCAATACACCGACAGTAATTATGAGGAATTTGAACATTTCCTTAATGATCTTTTCAGTTTACCAAACTTACCATCTACATCCTCTTCAGCGCATAAAAAACACATAGACGTATTATCTGCATTACTAATATGAT
>JAYRBW010019440.1:0-12769 GCA_036023295.1 Invenusta paracnida
TAATATTTGATAATCTCTGCGAATAATATATTTTATATATAATATATAATAACGTAATTTATAATTTGCGAGATTCTCGCAACCTAACGATTTTGTTTAAATGCCGAGATTCTCGCAAATTATAAATTACGTTGTATATATGCAGATACCAGCACTTATTTAAAGGAAATAATCATAACAATGGAAATATGGGTTTAGTTAATTTAACTTGTATAGCATATAAAATAAAATATATAGAACATTTGGATGTACTTAAGGAAAATATATGCCAGAACTGTTAAATCAATATTTTATTAAAATACGTCCAAACTTTAGCTGTTTGACAGCCCCATCAGGGGTATGACCAGATCGCTATAGCTGTTGACTTTATGCGGCTTAGTAGATTATGTTTTTGACGGTCATGGATACGATGCAACTGTTAACAAGACCTTTTCATTTCTCTAAACTCTTCCACTTTGCTTTATCCTAAAAGATCTGCACACATCAGAGACATTTGATCAATTTATTCAGACAGGTGTAGTATTTATGGAAACCTGTACACCGTATAAGTATGTTTTATAACTTCAGGAAAGTGTGATCTCTTTATACGTAGGGAATATGCACTAACCAATTTATGACAACTCTTGAAAAAATGAGAGAAGATCGGTTATAAAAAGTAATTGTTACATTACCAGATCAAAATCAAGCAAAAAACAGTCTTATATATTTTTCTTATTTCACCATTCTTCCTAAGAATATATATATATATGTATATGTTTTTTATTGTATCTACTTTGTTACAAGATTCGAGTTTATTGCGAGTCAACAGTATATAATATTATCTGCTGAGTAACTAGATATTTTCATTATTGTGTAATGTTGTTATGAACGGATTGTTTAAATAATACATAACAATAGATCAACATATAAACATGAAACTATTAGAAGTGTAAAAGAAATAGGGATATATTAAAAGTCATGCATATGCAACTAAGTATTATTTTGATAAAGTGTAATTAAGAGGAGAATAAAATTCCCCCTAAAATGCTTCAAGTAGACATAAAATATATTATTAACGAACTTTCACCTCTGTTTCTGAAAATACATTTCTTGAGGCTACTCCGCCATTACTTGAGGCAGCATCCAACCGGTCAGATTGGGAAAATGCTCGCTGTCTTTCAGATCTCGCATCGCTTACCTGCAATGAAATATGAATAAGGGAAATAATCAAAAATAAATAAAGTTAATAAATCAAACGTTTAAAAAAATTATTTATGGTCATTAAACAACGCAAAGCGCAATAATTTTAATTGAATAAATAGTTTTGAAAAAAACATTAAAATTAGAAACGTATGCTGAATATCGGACTTAATATTATACCTCAATTGCCATGTCACAATTTTCTTTAATTATAATGTATCTGTTCATTATTTAAATAATACTAATAGTAATATTTAATATTTATGCTAAAGAAATAATTTTCAAAATTTAATTATATTCAATATAATTTATAAAGACAATTTATCATATTTATATATATGACTGTGCTGATGCGGCCCAATATGGAAAAATTGCAAGACTATAAAAAAATCGTAGGTCAAAAGACAATATAATCCGTGACTTTTAACTGCTTCCACAACTGCTTGTACAATAGATGCAGGATTAAATTTTTACAATTTCATATTTCCAACAAGTCTATTGCTACTTCTCCAACATTCAGATATCGTACAACAATGGCCAAACAGCAGTCAGATTCGTCAAAGCTTATGCTAAAGAATTTATCTTTCAAATATTCATCCATGCATGGGGAATAATTGCTTATTGTAATAGATATGTATGTTTTTTCCTCAGTCTAGAAAACGTTTGAGCAGCTACTGACTCAGGAAAACATACTCTGAATAGATCTTAAATATGATCCTCGGATTGATATTTTTAGAAGTTTCAACTGTATGGAGAGTACATCGAAGCTCCACCTACATTGTTTTCTTGTTTGTCCTTTCTTCACAAAACCAAATATAATGTTAACTGGGTTCTTCTGAGCTTTGTAGAATTCTCGTTGTGTTTATTAGTGTCTTTGTGCTATTTGACAACACCCACACCTCTCCTGGTTTTGTAATCTTCCTGAAGCAAGAACCGTTACAAAAAAACACCCCAAAAAAACCCTATTACTATTCCTTTCTACTAGTCAATCTTAAATTCTACGACAGTTAACCAGTACTTCTGAAATGTTCTATTTTTACTAGCCATGGTATTCTGAAATCAAATTAAAGAAAAACTTTGCTGGGACCCGCCACAACATGGACAGACAATATGAAGAAGAATTGCACACAGCAAGAAGGTACATGAGAGAGAATGAGTGAGTGTCTGAGAAAGAGAGTGGGGCGAGAGATGATAATATGATGACATGTGACTTGTTGGGTATTTCATAAAATACATTAGTAAATAAAATTACATTTCTTTAAAAAATAAAACACACTATTTAAAAAAAATGTAAAAACATTTAATATCAGAACAAAAACAGTAAGAGTACATTAATTTATTGGATGCTACTCGGGAAGCAAAGGTTGTTGCAATCATTTGTTTCACTTTTATGCTGTGCATAAACCCTCGATGTAAAAGAATAAAAGAGGATCATAACAAAAATCACAGAAAGCAAAAATTGCCAATCGCAGGAAAAGACAAAAAAACCGCGGCTGCGATTAAATCACTGGCTGTACCAGCCCTATTATGAAGACTAATTTTGTAATTTTGCTTTTTTCGTCATTCTAATAGAGTTTATTGTATCAATATACTGATCTTTTTCATATTAATAGTTTCTTAATGATATTGAAAAATACAACAATTTACATGTTATACTATAAATTAATATCTATGATTCAGTCTCCATAAATATGCACCCCTCTTTACAACTCACTCGACTCCGTATATCCCGGACCGCCTCCGTCAACCCAAACATCCCTAGGCCACCTTCTGCCACCGCCATGCGGCTGCTGACCCGATAGTTATCGACCAGATCACCAGCTGTTGACTTCAGTCGGCTCAGTAGGTTTTGTTCTTCGCGGTCTTGGAGACGATGTAACTGTTGACGAGTCCTTTTCATCTCTTCCAACTCCTCTACTTTGCTTCGTCCTAAAAGAATCGGTGTGTGCTACACACATCAGAGTCATTCGATCAATTTATTTAAAAAGATGTAGTATTTATGGAAACCATAATGCAGTGTAAGTATGTGTTATAACTATAGGAAACTATAATCGCTTGGTGCGTATTGCATATGCAGCAGTAACAAACTTAAGTTATTACAGATATATAAAACAATAGTTTATTATATTCTACGAAAGGTTACTAAATCAAGCCAAATATAAAAAGCAGATAGGTAATAAATGAATCTTTGAAGGAAAGATCAACAATAGCATAATTAAAACGAAATAAATAAATAAGAGTGTAACATAAGCTAAAAATATATACTTTTGGTAAATCGCGTATAATAATTTTATATATACCAACAAATAAAATATCTATTATATTATAATTCTTTGTATCAGTAGATTTAAAGAGACTATGAAAACTCAAGAAAAGTAACAGTTTTATATTTATTAAGGAATACACCAATGCTAAATGTGAACTTTTTAAACTTATTATAACTGTAAATCATTTTCTGAAATAATTGTTGCATACAAGTTTTAGTTATATATAAAAGAAAGAAAAAGTAATAAATTAATATATGAATATCATCTAATAATTGAAATAAAAAAAGAAGGAGCGAAAAAAAAAAAAATAAGCATTACCGTGTGGATAGTAATCTTCGCCTGCTTTGATCTTCAAAAGTATATATATGTATATTTTAGTGTATGTACCTTACCCATAACAGTAACATATACCTATATGTATTATCTACCAACTATGTCTATTTTAATAATGAATTTTAATAATATATACATAGTATTCTAAAATTCTAACAGAATCATGTATTATAGCGATTGTTGGTAGTAGAACTTTTTAGTTGTGTTACTAGGTATTAAATTGAACTATAGGTGATATCATAAAAACAGGGATAAAGTTGATTGCTTGAACTATATTATTAATTGTTAACTTAATTATTACGCAAAATAAAGTTTTTTCATTCTATGAGACCTATCAATATTGCAACAAAAAATTATGTCACTTACAACTCTGTCACAAAACTTCTGCACATGTCGAGACAGAAGTGTGCTGGTTTCAAAAGTCATTCTGCAATTTTCGCATCGAAGCATGATTCCCGATCTTTGTATATAAGTTTTTTACTTCGATAATGTGCCTGAAAAAATGTATTAGACAAATATTATATTGCTCAAAGTTAATACTATATATCAATATGCATACCTACTTTTAAATAGGTATATCACAATTTATCTAGCAAAAGTAACAGTAACAAAACAAAATAAGCAATATAAGAATCCCACAGTAAGTAATACACAAGGCATTGTTGTTTTGAAGTCATTCTTGTACATAAATGATGACATAAATTCGGTTTGATTTAAATGCTTTAATCGTGTAATAAATATAATAATACCGATATTTGGAAAGTCTTTATCAAGGTAAAAAACAAATCCAATGTGCATGATGTTATACATGTATGTATATATGTATGTATGTATACAGCTGAGACAGAACTTTGCTTCACCAATAACAATATAATAGTTTTACTAACTATAAAAATTACACTCGTTTTACAAAAAAAAATTTTTTTTACATATTATGAATGAAACCTAGACTAGTTCTCTGTATAATTTTATTTTTTATTTATTTTTTATAATAATAAAATAATACCTCGGTATATGTATTTCATAATAAAGTTATAAACGTAATTTTTACTGAAACTAACTATATAAAATCGGACATTAGTATAATTTCTTATACACTTAGAGTATCTCAAGGTTCTGTTCTTGGTCCGACACTATTCCTACTCTATATAAATGATCTGAAAACATCATCGAATAAATCCAATATAACGCATTTTCAAATGACACTAGCTAATTTGTATTTGAAAAGGATATAAAAACTTTAGAAAAAGTACAAATAACGCTATTATGGTATATGATTGGGTATTCACAAACATATTTACATAATGTTAAACAATTTTATTTAAAAAGTATGACTTACTTAGAAATAAAAATTAGTAATCAATATATAAAATATGAAAAATTTACTAAATTCCCAAGGGTTACATTATAAGAAAACTTGAAATAGGATATACATATAAAAAACAATTATGAAAATTGTTAGAACCATTACATTTTTCTAAAATAAACTACACTTTATAATAAAAAATAGTTATTGACAGTCTATAAAGCGATTGTATTCTCCGATATGACTAGACGGATCTCTTGGAAAAGGTCATCATGCATATGCGTCTAGGTTCATTTTTAGGTAAAAGTGGGGTTAGACTTTCTAATTAAATTAGGGTATGTTGAATTCGATTAAACCGGTTCCCAGCCGAATGTTTAGTTTTTGACCTTCTAATAAACATAAACAAAATTACCGCCAAATTTTCATTTTGAGCACATTCTCGACAGATACATTTACATCTCGTATCCCATTAACATGTTTCAAAATGTAAATTATTATAGTTTTTACAGTTCTGAATTGAACAATCACAGTTCTTAATTGAATAACGAATTTTACTTTCACAATTCAAAATTGAACTTTTCCAGTTCACAAATTAAGATTAAGTTCTCAAATCAATTAGTAAATAAACGAGATTACCAACCCGATTTACTAGGGAACAGAAATAGATAAACGTAGAATAATTATAAAACTGAATTCAATATCATTGATACGTAATGAAAATAGATTCATAGATTACATACAATTCGTAATGAACATTGATTTTTTAGTATCTACTAATCAGAATCAAGTTTATAATTCCTGGAATTTCCATAATTCCATTTTCATTTTGCTACTGTGTTTACGAATTGTGTTTGTTCAATTAAGAAACTGTGATATTTTATCGATATTAAAAACACTTGTTCCAAAAATACAAAAAAATGTAAGTAAAAGTTAATTATTATGAATAAAGTATGTAACAATAAACATTATTAGTGATACAGTTAAAATTATGCATGTAAGTGTAGGTATTAAGCATAAAAAATGGCAACATATTCCAAATTTCTATTAAATACAGGAAAATTGATGGGTTTTTTAAAATACAAATTGTGAATGAAAAATAAGAATTGACTGTGGTAAATTGTACATATAATAATGTAAAGCAGAATAAGCTATTTCGTAGATACAATAATTGAACTGATAAATTAATTGCTTTTTGCACAATAATAATCGTAAAAACGCTCTTTTATTATAAAAATCGATAATATATAAATAATGTCAATTGACAAATTTACTTACAATTAATAATAATAGATAGTAAGCAATATTGTGAACAATATTCATATAAATTCAGAATGTTTTGCTATATAACCTTAGAAATAAATATAAGTATATAAGTATAACTAGTTTTGTTCTTTTTCAGGCGACCATGGATCCTGTTGTTACTTTCAAGACACCATCTTCTGTGGATTATAACTTATGTATATTCTGCCAAATCTAAAAATCCACAGCTCCTCTAAGTGAAGCAAGTAATCATGGACTAAGCTTTGCAAGAACTGCTACTTGAAGTAGTATAGGCACTACCTGACAATAAAGGCGATCTGGTGAATTTCTTGTCTGAAGAATTGCCTTTACAGGCACCAAATCACAAATAATTTTTAGTTGCTGGCGGTTTCACTGAGGAACTTGAAGGCAGGTCATCAAAAGATACAACTGATTTAAATGCGCTAAGATCTACAGATGAAGAAGCTGATACAAAGCTGGTGTTGCATGCTGTGCACAGTCGATTTAAGACAATTGTTGTATCATCAAGAGACACTGATGTTCTCCTACTTTTGGTTTTACACTTCCCACGTGCCCAATAACAAAATATCGATATATATTGATATCAGGTACATCAAAGAAACAACGTTATATAACAATTGATACTGGCTTTAACAATCTACCTAGAAGTTTGTCTGCTACACTCCTACCATTTCACGCGTTAACTGGGTGTGAGACTGCCTCATATATCGCAAATTACTCCAAACGATCATCATGGAATGTTTTCAAAGTCCATCATAATCTTCTGAAGAAAATAAGTATTGGTGAACTTACAGAGGAGACAGTTAAAGCTGCAGAAGTGTTCGTTTGCAGAATATACAATGTGCACAAAACAAATTCTTTTGATGCAGAACGACATGTTGTTCTCCAAAACTTCCAAACCAGAGGCAATGCTACCAACATGCGATGCTCTCTATTTCCATTTTATGCGTGTACACTATCAAACCCTGGGGTGGAGAAATGTTCATTGTGCCATACCTGACTTTCTTGAACCTGTTGAAATGGTTTGGAAACGTAGAGATTCAGGACTAGAGTCTATTTTGAAGTCACTGTGTCCCATCCCAAAAGATGCTTCTAGATGATCTCTAGTGCACGTCAGAAACAATGTAAAACTCGATGTCGTAAATGTTGCATTTCGGAATTTAAGTTCACGTGTGCATGCATGGATGATGAGACACCTTGAATGATTTTTGTATAGTTTGATTAAACATTTATTATTAGAGTTTATTAGTATTAAAAATATTGTCATATTAAAATCATTAGGTATTCATTATGTAACAATACATGTAACTATACTAATATACTTCACTTTTAATGTTTTTTTGAATATGTCTTATGAAAAAAATTAATCTAGACAATAGTTGCATTTGAGTAAAAAAATTATCTGTACAGTTAAATTATTTATTTGGATTAATTAACAGCAAATACAGTAACTCTTATTTAAACAAATAATAATAATATATATATATATGATAATTTGGTGGCCTTTTTTAAAATTTATTTAGAAGGTCTACAACTGAAAATTAAACTAGGGAACAACAAACTCAGCATCTTCTAATTATGTAAAAATGTGGTTCCCAACTTTTATCTAAAAATGCAATTAACAATTACATTTCTCCGAAATTTATCTAGTCTACAAGTATAATTATGGAATAGAATTAACTTTTAAATTGTACCAAAACTCAACTAATCAGTTTTAAACTAACACAAAACAGACTTTTGAAAATAATCCTCTCAAAGATAAAAAGAAAATCAACAAATGAAAATCAGATCAAAACTAAAATCATAAAAATAAAGGAAATTATAAATTTAGGTTAAATATTTTGATTCACAAAGTAATACACCAAGCAGAAAATGTACCAAGTAATATCAAGAAATGTATAAAAATAACCAAAAAACAATAATATATAAATACAAAATAAAAAATGATACTTATTTGATATTGACTCTTTCAGTCAAATAAAGAAGGTTATGATACAGTAATAATCATTTTCTGGAATAAATTTTGCAGACATGATAAAAATAGCTTTAATGGAATAATTTAAAAAATATATTATATTTTTAATTATTGCAATTATATTAACTAACATATAAATATATTGAAAGTTATATAAAGTTATACAGTGCTGACATATAAAATGATCCTAATTATTTAAATAAACAACTGTTGGAAATTACAATATAACTTACTACCTTATCTGTCTAATTCTCCCTTTAAGTAATATAAACCTTTTATAACATATATTAAACAGCAGATTTTTTAAAGTGAATTATTATTTAATGCTACTATTATTATTACTATAATGCTGTCTCATATATATGAATCATCATGTGCAAATTGAACACAAAACCTGTCATGACTACTGATATACAAATTTACATACCAATAATGATACACATGGAGGAGGAAAGTAGAAGACTTTAAAATACTTTGCAAGCAGTGAAAGACTCTGTTTGACCTGAGGGAATGTGTATCATAATGGGAATTTTAATTCCAAAGTTGGTATAAGAAGAAACATTAACCCTACTACAGCATATATAGAAGCTTTTGGGCTTGGATATGAATAAACTCTTCATAACTTTGCTACATAAAGTACAATTGATTGTTTGCTCGCTGACTTTGTCTATTTATATGTTGTTGTAATATTTCCGGTAGTTACAGCCTGTAATATTGATTTATCTGTCAGTGGGGATAAAATAAATTGGAGATACCAGACGAACTTTAAAAACATAAATCTTGCGAACTTCATAGCACTAAGTTTGGTTTCACAAACTATTTATCTCTGTGCTTCTATGTACCTAAAAAGGGTAAGGCAGTGATTATGCTGAGCTCTATGCACCAAGAAGCTTCAATTTCTGATCATGACGACCATAAGCCTACCATGATAATGGACTACAATAAAACAAAGGGTTCCATTGATACAGCAGACCAGTTTAATCATATGTACAGCTGCTCATGACAGACATGCCAATGGCTGAAGAAACTGTTTTTCAATATGGTGGAAATTGTGGCCCAGAACTCCTATGCTATTTGGATGAAGAATAACACCAATGGGAACTTCACAAAAAACTACCGCTGTTGAATTTTCCTTCTGGAACTGTCAACAAATCTAATGAAGATACTGCCAGAGTGCCATGCCCAGAAGCCATGCTTTCAGGCCTCCATGATCAAGCAATGCAGGCATGTGGCAAAGATGTACATGCAGCTGATGTGGTAGCAGAGGAAGCAGGTGTAGGTCTAGCAGATCTACCTACTAGAGGATGTTGCCACCTATGCAAACAAAGGAATCAAGTCAAGGTCAAATGTTCTCAATGTCAGTAATTCATGTGTAAAAACCATTGTGGCAAACAAGTATTGTATGAGTCCTGCACATAGTCTATAATTATCAAAGATAAAACAATATACATTATTATGAATTGAATCCTAATTTACTTTGTATAAATAAATAAAGTTAAAAAAATATAATTTTACTGTGTTATTTTGTACCTGAGACCAAAAGCCTCTATACAAATCATTGGTGTAAGTTTATTGACTGCACTTTAGTAGGGTTAATGGAGTAGGCACATATATGTACACTTGAAGAGGAAAATAAGGTAGGTAAATGCCTGAGAAATTTTAATGAATAGACAGATTTGACTGAGTCAATACAATGTACTGTCAGAAATAATTATAATGGATTTCAAGGAAGCAAATAATCCCTTTTCACTTTTTTGACCAAACTTAATAGCAGATCAAATTGCTTTTTGAAGAGAGCCCAGTCTTATTAATTTTGTAATGTATAGAAATTAATTCATCTACTAGGAAAATGTCATCAGTTATTGAAGAATAAGCTGCTGACATTAACAGTTTTTCTGTAATTAAAATTATGTCTGGACTTGAAGGGGAGAAATATATTTCAATTTTGAAAATAATCTTTTTGAAACCTTCATTTAAATTTGGTAATATAGTATTTTCAGTTCCAAATGAGACAATTGTACTTCAATATGGTACAATCACTATTCAAAATGGGATGCCTGACTTTCACACTGCTAAATTGAAATTCATGGTGAGAATATTAAAGTTCAAATTGAGATGCCTGTTGCTTCACTGCATCACTATTTCTTTGCTCCGGGTTATCTATAACCTTTTTAAGAGAGTAAAACATACCATCAAGACTGTTTTTCACTCTAATATTGATACATATGGTTCATTGGGAAATTGCTCTCTCAGTTTTTGATTAAGTTCCCTCAAAGTGAGAAGACAATTCAATGATAGACACTCTTTGAGGTAATTGCGAGTGTTATGTACCATATTGAACCCACTCAATAAATTGAACTTTCTGTGGTGCAGTACAATAAAATTATAATTTAATTTGGTTACAAAGAGCTCTAAAATTAAATTCTATTGGCTTAAAGTTAGTTACCATGTTTTGTTCTGTTACTAGTAGACATTTTGTTATAACATTGTTTACTAGTTAAAAAAAATAAAATACACTTTGTCTCCACATAACAACAAATATGAAGATATTGTTACCATGAAAATTATATTGTAAGTTGCTGGATAGAAACTGTTTCAGTTTTATATTAGTCTCAATTTGATGTGTGATAATTTCATTTTGAATTGTAATATACCAAGTACTGCACATTTAAATATATTTTGAATTACAGGCATCCCAATTTGAACTGTAATAATCCTATATTGAATTTCAATTTGATATCACAGTTCAAAATGAGATGGCTGGGTGTCTCAATTTGAACTTTAATATTCTGACCTTTTAATTTAGCAGTGTGAAAGTCAGGTGTCCCATTTTTAATTGTGATTGTACCATATTGAAGTATAATTGTCTCATTTGGAACTAAAAATACTAAGCCTTTGAGAGATAGATGAAATTTTGGATCTGAACCAAAAATTAAAAAAAAATAGATATATATGTTATTTCTAATGTAAAACTGAGTCTGTTATGTATTTTGAGCCTTAAAAGTCAATAATAATGTTAAGAATTTTAACTTATTATTATAAATATTATAAAAGGTAGTTGATTTTCTATTAAATTATTATCTTAAATTCTGAAGATTTGATTAAATGATTATTATTCAAATAATGTAATGCCTATATTATCTAATAATGACAATGACAATGTGAAATATTATAATAATTAGTATAATTTATTATAATATATTTATTAATATAATTATAATATTAATTAATTTGTAATAATTAGCACTCTGCATAATGCTATTTCTGTATATATTTTTTTGTGCTGCCCTACTGTTATTAATACAAAGAACTATTTAAAAAAAGGAATTGTTATAATATAGTTAAGGTCATTAAAATGAAGGTTATTATAAAATACCATAATTTATGCAATAATTTTAAATATTGTTAGATTAAAATAAATCTATAATATGTGCTATATTATTATATTATATAAGTATCTGTATAGCAAGAAATTAACCTTGTATAACAATTCTAATTCCCAGTGAAAAATATATGGTGGGCTAGTGTGGGTTTTCTATACCATCCCATGTGGGTTTTGGTGGGTTTGCACTACCCCACCAAAACCCACGTTGAGCACCACATGGGTTATGGTAGGAAAACCCATGTGGTGCTATCCCACCATAACCCATATGGTGTTATCCCACCATAACCCATATGCGGTATCTTATATTATATAATATATATAAATATTGATAAAAATATATATATGATTAAAATACACATATTACTTTATTATTTATATAACAAGACAGATTAATAGCGTGTGCAGGTTACGCAAGCAGTTTTCTGCCATTCCTCTAGTATAGAAAACTGAAGAGGAATAGTAATATCAGAGATATAATTTTGCCAAGATAGCATCAACATATATATTTTCTGTTTTTCATGCTAGCAGAGTACAGTCTTCTTTATATTTTTGTACTTTATACGTATTAAATTATTTTGTATTCTATTTTGTTTTTTCTTTTTCTTTTATCAAACGAATAACAAAAATTTGTTTAAGTATAAGTTTAAGCTGTTTACCGTTGAATTTTGATTTGTAACGAGATGGCTTCTGCTAAGAAATTTGTAAGTTTATTTAAGTATGACCATCTTTATGAATATGATTTCATGTATTGTATATTGCTTTACACTAGCGAGTATTATAACTTTCTGTATCTATATGATAAATTGTCATTTAAAAGATATTTTGGTTTACAATAATAATATACATCGAATCCAATTTAAATTAACGAGCTATTATTACTATAATGGTGTATATATTATATACATATATATGCATATACATATTTTTTATCAATTCAAATGTTTTCTGATGCAAAATTTTATGCTGATTATATCAAAACATTATATCAAAACATATTCTGCTATAGCCAGAATTCTCTTGCTCATTTTGTAACACTAGGAATC
>JAYRBW010019451.1:0-34192 GCA_036023295.1 Invenusta paracnida
AGTATTTGCCTCTGATGAAGGTACACACGTACTGAAAATTCAGGAAATAAACTTTCATAGTGTTGTGGAACCTATCTCCTTAATTTATAGTATAAAATAAGTTTACAAGTATAGGATTCCAACAGATAAGGCGCATTACCGGAAATAATTGAGGCTCATAAATACATGTGAGGGGGAAGATTCATTGAAGCGTAAAAGATTAATTTTAAATGGTGCAATTAGTTTGAATATTTCCGTCTGTAAATGATAAGAAGGGTGGGCGTTTGAAGTATATTGGAAAAGTATTTTAGTACATCATGGATATTGTCATTTCTACCCATGATACGATATTTCCCCGAAGGAAAGATTAGTAGGCTCCATTTATCTTACTTAATGCGCCACATATGAGGCCGACTAGGTAGTATTTTCTATCCAATTATCCACTCCATCTAGTAGCTTGTCAAAGAGGAGGGTTAGACCGATGAATTGTCCACGAAATACCCTGTTGATACACGCCTATAACAAGAGAGAAAAGGCTACCTTTAAGCATGAAAACGTGTGTTGGAAGAAAATGTGTGAGATCGTACCATGCTGAGAAGGAGAGAGAGAACAAAACCACACTAGCAAGACAGGAGAAAAATGAGCTAACTTTTATCATCTCACGCTTTTATAGTCTTTATAGCATCAACCAATCAAAACTTTACAACATTTTCATGATATATATATACAGTTATTTCATGCAAGGCGCATGACTCATCTACACTTCCACCCAAGAAGGGTGGCCTATCAACAATGATTGCAAAAATTGAAGCAAGATCCCACTGTGCTCTAATACAATGTTTGCAAAAAATGAAGCAGGATCCCACTGTGCTCTAATGGACGCTTATGAACTCGTACCAAAATGTGGCGTAAAATACCCTAGGTACTATAAATTTCGGCATAATATAGCATAACATTAGGCATTTGCCAAAATGCGGCGTTATATACATAGCCTCAAAATACGGATAAAATTCCCTATGTACTATAAATTGCTGCGTAATATAGCATGCTATTATAGGTAGTTGCCGAAAAATGCTGTGTAATTGTACATATAGATGTAGATACAAGTAGCGGGAAGAGCGATAAGCTATAAAGGCGACAGAGTGAGGGGACTAAAAATGGATAGTAGTAGTGATGAGAAACTGGGTGAATCCGACTCGGATACAGAGGCAGAATCTCACATTACAGATATAGAACCTGTGTTTACCTATTTATATCGTACGGGAATCGATGACAGTATATTCTATAGTGGGAAATTGGAATAATATTATGAAGAATAATTGGCAGTAGCCTTTTTACTGCAATACCTAAGCATGACATAAATCGGACGTAGGTATTGAAAACTTGTAAAGACAGCTGACTTGATGAGTATGGTAGCAGGGTAATTCCAGCGTAACGGACAGACACTTGTTATAATGATAATTTCTATCAAGGGCTGATGAAATATATGCTAGGATTTGTTCTTGATCAGTGTTTTTTATTATTTCAAATGCATAGTATCTTAATATAAAAATTTGTTTTCATTGTTATTTTAACAGATTGGATATTCTTATTTTAAGTGACGTAACGGACAGATGTTTATTTTCAATCATATTCTACGAATTATTTTCATTGTAAAATTGCTCGGCGAATTCAATACTAAGAGTGACGCCGTCTAACATTCATATTAGAAACATGTTGCTAATCAATAGTATTTTGCCTGATTTAGCATCAAAGTTTAATGAACAAAGATACATCAGCAATTTTACTGTAAAGGACAGACATTAATTTCGTAACGGACAGACACATTGAAGTGTTTACAGATTTATTAACTTTATGTTGATAATATACATCAAATACATCAATTATATGCATGAATAGAGTTACTATGTGTATGGAAGAGATATATAATGTACATAAGTAAGAGATAAATGGAATCAAATTGTAACCGATGACATTAATTTCTGCAATTGCAATTGAATTGATTTTACTTAAATAAGTTACAAAAAGTGTTATACATTCTAGTCTTTCATATGACAATGTCAAAGTAAATGGCTACATGCTGTTCCTAGCCAAAAATGCGTTTCTAATGGCTATTGAATCATTGTTTGTAGCTGTGAATGTGCGACGCCCAGATAGTGCTATTGGACCAAAGGAAAATTGTCTGTGTCTGCCTTTTCTATGTCATCTGCCTAAAATAAAATAAAAAATCAGATGATAGTGTAAATTTCAAATTTTACTGCAGCAGTTTATTCCATTAACTTAAAACGCAGATCAACAGCACATAACAGTGTAAAACCACACAAATATATTGGAACACTCAACATTACCTACATACTTTACCAATTACCCTAAACAATTAACAATATTGTTTAAAAACTTACAGTTGGCCAAAAGAAATATTCCTCGCCTTTGTTTGAAGATTGGTGGAGATATTTGACTTTCCAGATGCCAATAGATTCCTCTTCTAGAACCAGACCGATGTAAAATTTATCGATAACATCAACTGCGTAAAACTGACAATTGCTTCTACTTTAACAATTCGTTGAATGGCGATATAATGGGTAATGTGTGGTATGTATCCAACATAGCATCTCTGACGATACTCAGAGTTATTAATTTAAAAAATAAGTAAAAACGCCAGGAAATATTTGTCATTGCCTAAGGTTTAATTCTTAAATGATGGGATCTTTTGATTAGTAAACTTCTTGAAGACTCATACAAGTACATGTATTATACATGTACTTGTATGAGTCTTCAAGAAGTTTACTTAGAAGTCCTAGGTTGAGCATAGAGTTGCTTTTTAAATAAGAGTATCAAAATGGATCAATTTTATTCAATTGCCACATATTAAATATATATGTATAAAATGATGATGTCATATCTCTATTTATTAATTGCTCACCTCTGATTCATATGTATTGTTACTCTAAGTCTTAACTAAAATATCTAAAAAAACATTTAATTTTCTTATTGGCAAAATATGGTAGTTCTTTTTATAAAAAAAGTTAGCTTTATTTTCAATGTGGCATGCAAATATTGAAACCAATCATATTTGCTGGTATTTCCATTTTTAAAAATAAGTAATACAATGTTGATGCTTTTATATTAAAATAATTATATACTTTACCTAGAAATTCTATACATGTACTTGTAGGACTCTTCAAGAGGTTTAATAATCAAAAGATCCCACTCCAATCTGTTAAAATTTAAGCCTGAGGAACTGGCAAATGCTGGAACCAATCAATGGCAAATATATGTTGGCATTTTTAATTAAAAAAATAATAACATTTTGATCCTCATTTTTTTAAATAAATATAATTTCTACCAATGAATTTGAGCATACTGTTTCTGGGAAGATTTAGAAGATAATTAAGATATTATGTCTGTCCGTTACACAATTTCATTGAGCAAACAATTCATCATTATGTCTATAACTTATAAACCCCTTTTATGAACTATAAGTGTTTCATTTTTTTAGCAGGAAACATTCCTTATACCAAGCAGTTTAAATAGTTAAAAAATGGTTAGAATTTTGTAACGGACAGACAAATATTAGAGGATAAAACAAAAGATATAAAAATATGAAAATGGTTGCTCTAACATGAAAATTTTTAAATGGTGTGTCAGTAAGATAATGTAAAGCGCCGATAAATATAAATTTATTGATATATTAGTAGGTGGAAATATAAATTTACTGTTTTTAAAATAATGATAAAAAACTTACATTATTGCTGAGAAAAATCAGCAAAATTTGAAATTTCGCGTGTAAGTAAAAAAAAGTGCATTTATCAAATATAAAGAAAAAAATATCAAATTTGATATGTTTCCTAAAGTAAAATATAATTAATTTTCTGATATATCTAGGTTTAATTTTTCCCATTTTTCAGGAGAAATTGTGGATCTACTAAGCATTATTTTCCAGCGTAGCTAGGTTGACCATATGTATAAACAGTTCTCACATCTTAGCGCAACGGTTTGGTCCCACTTTAATAGAGGGCATCGTCGGTTGATGATGTGGCTTAATAATAAAATGTTACGGCCAGGAGGGGGGAGGGGGGGGATTCTTAGTTCTCAAGGTTCCCCAACCATACTACTTTTACTGTACTGCCCTTACGATCTATTGGACACTCAATCATGTGCATTTAACTATGTATCCAGTTTTAGTGTATTGATTTGGTCTAACTAAGTATAACGATTAGTATATTTGGTAAATATACAACATTAAAGTCCATTCATAATGTTGGAGCAAAATGTAGAATAATATCAGAAATAATGGTATATGACTAAAATTGAACAAATAGTATCTAGAATATTCACAAGCAATATATATATTATAGTGAAGGTAAATGAATTATAAATTATTCACGAACAAATATAATCGAACATATCCATATGTTTTATCCAATATATTATGTAATTATTTGACTACTATAATTGTTAAAAACTGAATAATGTTATATTAATTGATTTAAAAATATAATAGACAGGATAAATGCTTATGTCCCCATATCAATTTAATTTTGCATCAAAGAGACATATGAATGTATATATTAAAGTTTGAAGACTAGTAAATTAAAATATTCAGTAAATATATGTATGTACCTACTAATAATCTTACACACATGCTATAAGAAATGAAAAAAAAGTATTAGCTGTAAAAGGTTGTGTTTATAATGTACGTACTGAACTTTTTTTATTCTTAGAAGTAAACTTATACTCTAAAATGGTAATTTAATGAGTTTTAAACTCTTTAAAAAGTATTCCACCTTAGAGGGATATATTTTAATTTTCTAATTTTTATATGAAAATTGCCTTTTTAAGTGTTATTTTTTAAATATGTATAAAAAAGAAGAAGAATTTATGTGAACTAAAAAAAAATTAGTGGCAAAATTTAAGAATAAAAAGAAATAAATCTAATTTGTATATTATAAAAGTGTATTTTAATATAAAATAGTAAAAACAACTGTACGGTAAATATAAAAGATAATAAGCTTAATAAATGTGAATACACCAAAATATAGTATATGCATAGAATTATATGTAAATAAACATAGAAAGAATGACCTGTACAAAACATTGGACCGCGCAAAGATCTGGAGGGGGGGGAGGCGGGGCGTAATTGCATGCGAAGTTAATACGGAAGGATTACAAATGGAAGGAATTGATAGAATACAATCTTGTTAAATTGTCAATTTTTCAGACAAGAGCACCAAGATTCGAAAATATGTATAAGATATAAAAAGCGAAAGGAAAACAGAGAAGATATAAAAACAAGGTAAATAGTCATTGGCACATAATATATCAAAGTAGGATACCTGGTTATATGATCATAATTAATATTATACAATTTTCCCCTCCGGAATACAAGTATTACAGAGATGAATTATTATATAATAATTGATAATCGTATGATACTTATTTAAAATGTAGTTACATATTATATGCAGAGTCAAGGCCCCAGAAATGCCTGAATGCGCGCGTTGTATATTTTTTTACAAAAATGTATAGAATATTAAAAAAGGCGATACAAATTAGTAGTATTTGAATATATATACAGTTCGAGGAGAGAATCGTTTGAGATGATTATTATTTTTGAAACTTGATGACAATAATATTTGCTGCTTTGTTATTTTAATTGACTTATTAAAATGGTGTTTGAGAGGTCAGCGAAATGTACAAAATTATACAAATATGAATTTTGTCCTGTATAGTATGATACCCAATATAAGTATGAAAAGAGAGAATTCAGCAGTATAAAAGCGAAATAAGAGTAATGAGGTTAGTAGTAGTAAAATATGTAGTAATGTTCGCAGTATATATAATAATAAAAGAATAATTAGAATAGAAGAGGACAAAAAGTCGTGAGCATTATCTGCACTGGTTTGTTGTACATATATATAAAACTGATTCGTTTGGAAGCATCATTGTAAACGATACAAAAGTGAATTATACAAGTATTTATTAAAGTAGGTAATATATAAAATGTCGTGGAATACAGAATTCGTAAAAAGTGGTTCATAATTATGAATAGGTAAAGAGGTTTTATAACATGACTCGAAAATAATATTTGATATATATAAATGTATATATTTACAACCGAGAATGCTAGAACGAGTACAGAGTACCCAAAACCGAGATTGAAAAGTGTAAATAAACACCTATTTTTTAAAAAGAATTTATAAAAATATAAACGTCAATAAAGGCTGATTGTATAGAAGGGAAAAACATACTGGATGATTTAAAAAGTTTATAAAGTGAAGGCAATTACATGTAAAAAGGTAGAACAATAAAAAACACGGTTAAGCGCGTCTAAAGTATTCTTTTAAAAAGATTTAGATTGAGAGTTAAATGCAGCAGTGACCGATTTAAAGTTTATTGGAGTGGCGTTGAGAGAGAATAACGGGAAGGGAAAGGGAATGGATGGGAGAGAGGTATGAGGAATGCACCAATAAATGCCACCGAGATTGGAACAAATTTCGATTCAAAGACTACATGTCAAAAATAAAGTAACTGATTGTTTCAAAACAAGAAAACAAAGTATCAAGAAAAACTCTAAATTTCTTGAAAAAAAAACTAAATAATAAAATTGAGGAATTCTTGCTGCTGCCACGATAGTACGTTTAAATTAAATGCTTCCATGCCGCTATACAAAAATTGTCATATACATTATAATATATGTAAACAGTACAAAAATATGCTTTAGTAATAAAAAATATAGGAATAAAAAACCGTAGTAGTAATATATATATATATACTTGATATAAATGAATACTATAATGTCTTTACATTTGTTTACAAGATTGTGTGGAGTATAACCGGTGTACAAGAAGTGATTGACGCAATATGCGTTTTGTATAGTTTGCGTTGTAACTACAGCGTCGTATAAGGCAAGATTGGAGTTTTAGTTCAACCTCTATTCCCCGCTGCAACTAATTGAAACCGTTTCGGGGGAGAATTTGAGTCGCTTGACGGTCTCCATGGTCGTCACGCATTGTTGAACTACACGACAACGGTGCTCAATTACGTCTAGTGGTTCGGAAGGGGTCAATGAGGTACCCACTGCTTCTGTGGTCTCCAGGAGACGGAAGAGGATGCCACCCTTGATCCGATCCCAGCATTGTTGGCAATCATGCAGGAGAGGAGCTGATGGAGGGGTATTTTGAGAAGAACATTCCGGATCTGGAAGGACAAGAAAGATACGGAATATTATATTATACAGAAATTTCAATCGGTTACAATAAATTGTTCAATTATAAATATTATACTATTTATGCATGAACAAGTAGTAAGAAGTGTTCTGTTATTTATTCATAATTTTGAAAACTAAACTATATGAAACATAGCTTTATTTTGAAGATTTTCAGTGGAAATACTTACAAAGCATTTCACTCCGGCGACGTTTTCGTGTATTCTCTTCTTCCTCTTCAACGGACTCTTTGATCTTCTCCTTTTTCCAGTGGAGGAGTGAGTGACTAGCATGCCCGGCAGATCGTTGTTCCTGACCTACTGGAGTCGACCGCGGGGAAACACGAGGACTGAATTCACCGGAACTGCCTGGAATTCAAGGAAATCGACAACATGAATAATATGTAAAAATAAAAATGTAAACTTTGAATAAATTTTTTGTTTTAGATATACTTATGGATTAATGTAATAGTGATGATATTTTGAAATATATTCGGTGTCAAAATATACAAATTTTTATTAATAAAAATATTTTTTTTTAATTAAAATTTTTATATTTGAAAATAATTTTTACTTTTAGAAATCACATTAGTTCTCTAATAAAAGTTAAAGTTCATTATGATTTTATCTACATATGTCGCTTATTTATGCAAGCTTATAAAAGAAAAAAGTTATAAGGAGACAATATACTAAAATACTATATAAAGATAAAAGGGCCACTTTTATGAATTTCACGTGTACATTTATCGCGTTTAAAAATTATTTAAGTAAATAGTATGTTATTGCTTCACAAAAGCAAAGAAGACCAACACCAAATTGGGTTTCTAAAATTATAAATTGTTCAAATATAGGGTGCCAATCAGATATATTTAAGGAGATTCACAGTTTACATTCAGTTAATTATGAAGATTGAATGATTAGATTACTCATCTGCTTATGACTTCATGAAAAACTAAATCTGCTTTTATTATTTAAATAACACATTATATATAAAATATACTTAATAACTTTATAAAGAATGCAATAATATTAATATTAGGATATTTAAAAAACATAATATGATTCTTATCCTACAATTATGGCAACTCATTCTTACATAAACCATTCACAAAATATATACAACTGATCTAATCTCGACTAATCCTCAATTTTTCTGCCCACGTCAAAACAGAGCAGACAATAACTTTTACAACATAATTTTAGATATATATGCAAACGGTGAAATGAATGTAATATAGATATAGTAAAAATAATAATGGAACAATACGACAACGATAAGGCATACGCAGCTGTATCGGAAAACAATTATATAATATTTACGAAAGTGGCGGGAGGGGAAGTTTGTGACTACAAAAACTAAAGAGGTTAACTTGAGAATAGTGGGTCATAAGGGCAACGGGCGGTGTTGATAGTATTCTTGAAAATTATATAGTTGGAGGGCCCCTTATACAGTATTACTAACGACGGGAGAAATAAAACATACTTAGTATCAGATTGGCTATATATCTTACTACAAAATGAATCTCTAGTGTTTACGCAAATACAAAACGCGTGTGAGTGAGTTTTCCTTTTGTTACCGCAACGCGCCAGGTTTTGAGTAATAAAAAAGAGAAAGAATAGCTAGCTATCCCAAAAGTAAAAAAAAGAAAAGAAAACTCTAGGAGAAAAAAAAGCAGGAAGCCAGTAGAGATAGCAATGTTTTACTGTGAAGAATATAATATGCGTGTATGTCAGTGCATACCTCAATGAACCACCACAGCAAAAATGACAGCCGATTTTTAGTAGCCAGATATATAATATATCCATTTTGAGAATATATTTATGTATAAATCTGCCTAACTTTATTATTAATTTACAGAGAAGGGTAGAAGGCGAAATAGTGATATATTTCAAACTTGTTGAATATTTTCCTTTTTCCGTGTTTATACAATGTCATATAAATGATAATATATTGGTCCTACTTTGTGTATTATAACAGACAATAGAATATTATGTATGTAAAATAATATGTCATCATGGTATATTATGGTATAAGGAGGGTATACAACCGCTAAAGGCAAATGATTGCCGTCAAATCTGAATAAAAAGCTGAAGAGAGTGCTGGAAAAGAGAGAAAATAGAATTATAGTATACTGCTTGCTCATTTTGGTATTAAATCTACGCCTTACTTCCTTCCTCATGTTAGGATATTATTATAAGTTAGTCATCGAAATGCATAAATCATTCGCATTAAACTTGTGAAAGAGCCGCTTTCAGGACTACGTTCTCACGGTGTTGGTGGCAGAACAAAGGTCCTGAACGGACGAACCCGTTTTTCAAAGAGAGGAGAGAGAAATAGAACTATGCAGGCAGAAATAGACGCAACACACCCGCTTCGTCCACCA
Organism: Invenusta paracnida; assembly: GCA_036023295.1. Lineage (NCBI taxonomy): Eukaryota > Metazoa > Platyhelminthes > Proseriata > Coelogynoporidae > Invenusta > Invenusta paracnida. Next base: position 9,570 of record JAYRBW010019451.1, read on the forward strand.
GTGAAGTATGGGCGATGAAGCCAAGTGGTGTCATTTGGCCATGCCGAAGAAAGAGGGAAGAGAAGAAAATTGGGAGGTGGAGAAGTGGTGTGTTTGATCTTCTGCGGCGGCGGCGTGAGCGAAGATAGATAGAGGGAGGTACTGAAGGGCTTTGTTCTCCAACCATATACGCGGAACAAGGGTATATGCAATGAATGTGTATTTGTAGTATAATTATTGTGTGTATAATAGCAGGAGAAGTAGCAAACGAGAGTCAATTAATATAGAGAGTTAAGGGAACAGAGGAAATTCTTTAATGATCTAGAAGGAAGAAATAACCGGAGCTTCTGCAATATGCATAAGGCAATAAAAATAGTGGCCACAGCACACTTCGCGCACGGCGAGAAACAAAGGCGATGTTGTTTTTTCTTCCTCACTTCCATATTCTTTTCTCGTCTGATTGAAATGGTGCGGTTATGATAGTTATAAGAAAATCAAATCGGGCAGGCGGGCGGGGTGACGAATTAATATTCGGTAATACATTATTCTTCACCATAACTATGGAGGTTACAATATTCTCTCCCACCAAATGAAAGTTAAAAGCAGACCGCGCAATATCTGCAGATAGTAGAATGAAATGGGATTGCAGGAAATATAGGCTTGTTACAGCTAAGTAAGTAAGTAAGAATGTTTTATAAATGTTAGCGAACATAAAGGTAAAGTGCGGTATATATTATACCACATACTTTGCTTTTAGGACAACGACACACCCCGCTTCGAAGATAAATATTTTGAAAGTAACAACACTATGTACATAAACAACTTGTAGAAGCAATGAATACACATATATTGTTCAAGCTTTTTTGGATTAAAATTCTAATACGACTATGGACATAACACAAAGACTCATAAATGTTGGCATGTGTTATAAGCTAACGAAAAGTAGCTTAATTATCAAAAAATCTTGTAAACACATTTAATTTTTCTAGAATTGAATGTCATGTATTTATTTGATATTACTTTTCCTTGAAATGGCTAAAAATTCATCGAGTCATGATCACGTCGAAGGGAAGGACTACTCAAAATACATATTATAGAGTGAGTCATACTCTCATCCATTGCCGAACGAATTGTATAGTTCAAATCAAGATAATCTCTTCATTATAACAAAGACGTTCATTTCATTTCTTTTCAAACTCGTAGATATATACATTTCGCTGCTCAACCCTTTCCCTCACAATTTTCAACATTTGCCTTGATAAATACTGAGAAGTAAGAGAGACGTGAGTTCTAATTATGAGCATAAAGAAAGGCAGGGTGAGATATAATGAGACAACTTTATAAGGACATGTCCTCACGGGAAAGCAAGACTTATTACTGCCAAAAAGGTTTATCGGTCTTCGCCCCTTCTGTAAAGAAGGAACGGTGAAACAACTGTGCAGATGCAAAGGATGTTGGAAGGGGAGTTGGTTCTTTGTCCGATGTGAGATTCAATCATTTCGCGTATAAGGGCAACACGGCTGTCTGTGAGACCGACTCGTTCTCAAAAAGTGAAGTGGAGAGAGAAATGATTTAGGGTCATAATTTTGTAAACTTTAAAACGAATAGAGATAATCATCATAAACATAACCAACTGTGCCTGTTTATGACCTCATTGGAAAAACAGAGGTCTCATGTGTTATTGTGCTGCAAGCGTTCTATTAAAAATATATATATATCTAAATATAACTTCACCACAGGAGTGAAACTGGGATAGATAAAATACGATTTTCCAAACCTAATTTAAAAACCAATCGGTAAAAAAATTGTTCTTACACCTATATAATCTTATGGATAAATATTTCAGATGTTTACCTACTTTTTAATGACAACTTTAAAGTTCTATAGCGGTATACCGGAAAAACTTGTCACATTTAACGTTCCATATTTGTACACATAAATTCTTACATCACATGACAAACCATACATTTTGTGTATTACTATGATGTAACAACCATGACATTTTATGATATATCAGTATGTGAAAATGGTTACGCCTATTAACCGATATAAAACAAGTTGTTATGCAATAAAATTGTATTACTACTGTAATAAAATTCAGAAATATATGTGTAATAATATATGTATGGGTAAATGTGTGTTTTTATGGAAATGGGTAAATAGTTAAATTTTCAAAACATCATTGCACATTTACGAATATGATATATTTAGGACGTTTGGGATCAATTACTTAATATAACAAAAGTAATAGATAGTTTGTTATAAACATAATGAATAAACAATAAGAAAACTATTCATACATTATAAATTAAGGCTTAGAAGCGTAATAGGTGTATGTATATGTGACAGTCTGATAGTGAATTCTGAGAATTGCGATATATTATCATGAATCATGCCGATGGATGTATTCAGTGCGCACCAATAGAGCCACCACATATGGTATGGTAAACTATATGGAATATAACTATATAACCATGTGATCACAGAAGGCACTCATACGCTCCATTGAGTCCCGTATAACTGTAGATAAATTTTTTATTCGACCATTTTATCATATATCTTTATTATTATGCCGATTCAGCGCATGCGTTATGTATGCCTGGATGACTTCTTATAACTAATGTGACAGTGTATATATATGCTGCATCAATTGTCAGTATAGCAGTTGCCATCCGGGTTTATAAGTTATAGTGGCATGCAAAGAATCATATGCTTTTTCTAATAGTATGACTATATCGTTCAATTGAGCATTAAGTTTCATACATAAAAAACACTATTAATAAAAGATATGTCGAAAGAAAGTAAGTCTTCCTTTAGTCAAACATATTAACTTAAGAATTAATTTAAAATGAATTTCTTTTATAAAAAAAGTGATTATATATATAGTTATCCAGTTTGTAAGCAAAATATAATGTAATGTTAGTATATAATAAGGGTTAGTTAATTTAAGACAGTTGCTGCCTGCTAATAATGGAATATATGCTGTTATAATACGATCGCGTTAGCACCTGTCATATATGACTATGATTGACATTTTAATAGACATAAAGACCGTACTGTGTGCGTATTACAGATACGGAACCTAGCTAGATGTGTACATTATTTATGTAAATATAGCATGTATCTAGAAAGAATGTATGTATCTTGATTGACTAGACTGGTAATTATCTTCTACCTTGACCTGGAGTTCTGCAAGTAACTATCTCTAAAACAGGGCACCCATTATAGAAATAAGAGATGCCTCACTTCTATTTCTATGGGACACCCTACTGTGTTCCAGGTCCCTCTAAAGAGTTCTCTGTAGTATCTGACCCTAGGAAATGAGAAGACCTCTATACCCTTGGATGCCATGCCTGTTGCTGCGTGCTTCTAACAGCCTTTCTCATCTATTTTCTGAAGCAACACGCATTATGAAGTCCTTACTACCTTACTACTACAGGGAGGGTATGCTCTTCTATTATTCTTGACAAAATATAATATAGAACATTTCGTGCAATGGTGTAATAAGTCTGGTTGTAGCAGGCAGTGAAAGCACTTCCGCGTCACTTTCGACTTTTGCAACCATGAGTCAAGGTCTTTGTTCTATAAGGCCATCGTTGGCAGCTGTTTTCCCCTCTTGGGTGAAAATAAGGAATGAATGCTGATATCTACACAAATAAACTTTGCATGAAGATTCAGATTATATACAACCACTAGAACGTTTTTGTATAAGCACACTCATGGATGCCACAAATTACGTAGGAGGGAAAGGGATTAGAGTACAGATGAGGAATAAAATGTCGAAACACGGCGACAGTAACATTATACAAGTATATATAATATATAACATGGTCATCTATTATATATTACTATATATCATTTGTCACTTCTTGTGTCGACAAGAGGCAACGCATTATATGCACTAGTCATCAGAAATCACATGATAACGGACCAGCCTATTCCTTTCCTCTCTAGGTTCTGCTGGCCTTGAGGTGAATGAGAGAGAAAGAGAATGGCCCGGATACTGCGCGGTTAACGTCAACGTAAAAGGCATAGCATGCTAGTCTTCTGACAGACAAGCGCAGACAGAGAAACAAATAGATAGTAAAGATGAGGAACTGTTTACGTACGTATGAAGAGTTGCGGATATCATGGTCAGTCGTCAACGTCGTATTTTAACAAATAATGCGCTATGTATATATACAAATAAACTGAAACGTGCACCTATTGCTGCACCGGTATAATACGCGCATTGCACATGTGACGCAGATGAAACCTGTGCCCTTAAAAATGCCGGTATGTACTTCCTTGTTCTGAAATAGAGTAATCATCTTTGCATTGCTATAAAGCTGACTCAGAAGCGCATACATAGTATACTTACATATGCTTACCGTACCATACCTTTATGTATTTATTATAGTTAAAAGGAAGGAAGCGCCTGTGTATGCGGTGCTAACATGTTAACGTTTACATATATATGCTTATACTAGGGCTTCTTGCACTTTTAGAATTACAGACAAGGAAGAGTCCATAAAATTACTCAGCGCACTGATATACGTTATTCATATAATATATATATATTATACATATAACCAGGTGCCATTCCGGTCTAATATTCGGACACAAAGAACTTTTTCCGTTCGCGTTGGAGGATAATGTATACATTATATAATACAACTAAGTAGTATATAGATATATATTAAGTAAATATTAGGTAAACTTTTAGTGTGTAAATAATGTACCATTTATGACCCATTATAAGGTCATAGTGGTGTCAGCAAGAATTGGCATTCCAAATTGAGGGGTAAATTTTAGTGCAAGATGTCCTGTAGCAACTCTTAATAATTTCCATGCTACATTAAGAATGCCTGTTAACTTCACAAAAATGGAGACTTGTAAATTACAAACAATATACACTTCGTGCAAAGATAAAATATATTATGGGGACCCGCATGGTCGCATCATCACATGAGGACAATAAAAGTAGCCAATGTCGACCGAAAAAATATTTACCAAGTTTAAACAGAAGTGTTGGCTTCTACATACATATATTAGAGTTAGACATTATCAAACAAAATATGAGTATGTGGCAATTCCATACGAAGTAATCAGGTGAGGTCATTGTCTAAGGACGCCTTAGTAATACTTACTCTGCTGGTACCTAATTGCTTTTTACGAAATTCTTCCAGACATCCATATATGGTTAACCGTTAAAGTCTGTCTGATTCAACATATAATCAAATGAGAAGTGTTCCAGTGTTGAACTGATTTGCATAATAGACCATTTTATGGCACAGTTGAAATAAAATTACCCAACTTACATGATTAGAACCTAAGGGGCTTTGTTTTAGAATACATACTTTCGAAGGTTATCAATAAATCATAGCATATATAGGCAAGTCATGAGGTCCAAATTTGTTGTGCAATTATATGTCCCAATCTTTGATTGAAAATGGAGTTTTGATATATTATCTAACATCTAACAATTGAAATCGGCCGCGGCACCGCAATTGAGATTATCTATTTGGGGGGTAACACAGAAGAACAGTCAGTTATACTAATGGAATTATTATCAAACGGATGCCACAATCAGCCATATCCGGCAGGGAAATAGTCATGCTGCTTTGCCCTACGCCATATATGGCCTTCCCATAACTTTTAGTATGTGTATAATGTTCTATCGTTGGTGTTTGTATGCTTCTATGGAAAATCCCGTGACTAATGTATTATAGTTTTGTAGGCCCTATTACTGTGCACGCTTACAGACAGACAGGCTATGACGAATTGTGAAAATGGAAGAGAGAAGAGGAGGGAAGAGAAGAGGGGGGAAGAAAATACGAGGGGGGATAAATTTCATAGACGGATGAGGGTCACAGAGGTTTATTAGTCTACGACAAACAGGACTCCTAACGAAAAGAACGCGAGTATAATCCCCAAAAACTAAGAACTGCTATCATGATGATGGGGATTGTGAGTGTTACTGTCGTGTCTAAAAGCAAGGAGGGCATGTATTATATGTCGAGGAACGTCTGACTCATGTTATAGTGTATGCATAGCAGGGATGGTGTTTAGAATGTCGTTGATAGCCCTGTAGAACTCTCTCTCCGCGATTTGTGTACCTATGCCATGGAGCATGGGCGATGCTTGCATTCAGTGACATATTACGACAATTCAGCAGCTTATACATACTTATGACACCGAAAACGGTCTATGATTTGTATTATCCTAAACTTCCATGCATACACACATGTATACACGTTGAACATATCTTTCTCTCCACTAACTATACAAGTAGACAAAGACTAACTGTACGTCAACCACTTTGTTGAATGGGATAATAAATTGAGGTATCACATAGGCGGCGGAGATATCATGGGATGGGAAACTAACGGAGAATGTAAAATTAGTTCAAAGGCTGATACGAATACAACCACCGTATATATCATATGTGTACATACATATACAAATTACATGCCCGGTTTGTTCGATCAATTAAAACTTCCACAGGTATGAAATAGATATGTATTTGTCAAATGTAAATGAAATGTATCATTCAAGTATACGCCAATAAATTACGCCTAATAACTTTCGTGTAATTCTCTCTGTTGACCCGTAAATAGGAATTTTATTATCGCACATTTAATTATGATGAGGACGTGTAATGTTTAAAAACAAATACTAAAATCCTGCTTGTTCAACAACCGCTACCTTCCACAAGATAAAACGAATAGATAAGATTTATATATATATGTCGTTGTTGTAAAAAATTTATCTATAAAGCTAAATTAATAGTTAAGGGTGTCTTATACTTTTCACAAGAAAAAAAATAAAAATAAATATTCACAAATCACTATTCCAAAAAGCTTTATAAGCAAATTTATAAATCACACAATATGGTTTGTTTTGTTATATACGTCAATATTTTGGGGTATTTTAATATTATTATTAAAATATTACATTAAATAATACATTAAAATATAATTATTATTTCAATATTATATCGAATTTTAAAGTATGCATATTATTTTTATCAGTTTTTAGAAAGTCTTACATTAATATTCAATGTGGGTTAATTAACTGAATTCTATAAATTATGTTTAAATAAAGTGCATATATAGAGTTAAATTTTTTTATCCTTACCAACGGAATCTTGAGTTGTCTGCCAGCGGGATTGATGCACACTCGAATTGGGCGAGTAGAGTGGGGACAGGCGACTACTATTGGGGATAAGTTGTGCAGCCCTGGCTTGTGACCACCCCCCGGTCTCCCTGAGCAGCTGGAGGGCCATCTGTTCGAGCTGGCGGCGCTTGCAGTCCGTGGCGCGGGGCTCGGGCGACTCAGCCGAGGCAGAGAGGGTCCGGGTTCGAGTCTGCAGGTGATGATGGTGGTGGTTGTTGACGGCAGTGGCGGGGTTTGGAGAAGAGAGAGAGTGTCCAGTGTCTTGGGGCGTGTGCCCGGGGGTTGGGGAGGTGCGGAGTGCAGACTCGGCTACGAGTCGTTGAACTTCGAGGTTCAGTGGAAGCGAGTCTGAAGGTTATGTAAAGGGGGGCTTGTTTAAATGCCTTGTGCTTTAACTTCACTGTTTAAAATCTTATTATTATTTAATCAAAAAATGTATGATTGTTTTTTAAGCATTAATGAAAACATTTATTATTAGTTAAAACTTACTATGAATTAGAGTTATTCTAATATCCTGAAATAAACTAATTTCAAATAAACAGATTAATAAGGAATATATTAGAATGTTTAATAATAAGTTAATAAATTGAAATTTTATTTTATTCAAAATAAAAATTTTATTTCAAAGGATATAATATACATACATATACCTAACATACAAGTATATAAAGCGTTTGTAATATGTTTTATAGGTTCATATTAAATAATATAATTCTAAAATTGAAGGAGTTGCACTTCAAAACCTCAATTACAAATTATTCATTCCATATATTATTTTCTATTATATGCTCGTAAAGTCTAAATAATTAGCTTACTGAATATTTGTGGCATTCAAATTTCATAAATTAATTTTAATAAACAATATATAGGTACCAAATTAAATATTATATATCTACACATTCTTATTTCAAAGTCTTGCCCACCTTTGGAGACGCCCATAACGGGATTGAAGAAGTGTTGCGGTACCAGAAGAGGATGTCCCATTCTTCCCGACTGATAAAAAGCCTGTTGAGCACCAACGGCGGAGGATCCATTGGTTACTGCCATGTTTGGCTGGAACACACCGTTGCTATTAACAACTCCAATGTAGGTGGCAGGCGGTGGAGCTGGGATACCAGATGGGGTAGTGTTGTTGTGTTGTTGATGAGCAGTGGACAGATTGTGGAGAAATTGAGGCGAATTGTTGATAACATCATGCTTTGGGGTCAACTGTCAAATTGGAGAGTAAACATATTAAGATGACTGCTTAAATATTATGAGTATTATGATAGGAGATAAAATTATACACTATAAAAACTATTTGAAAATATTGACATGTTTTTGTTTATGACAAAATATTGTAATATTATGTATCACGCTACAGTATATCGGACTACTAAAACAACTTAACCCCTCCTACACAAATACCCTTCACCGTAATATCAAATTTCTAACTATATATTAGTATATATACTAAGAAAACTCTTGGTGGTATAACTATCCCATAAGTTGCCTTAAGAAACCGGAGGTTACTATGTGAGTACAATATGTGTCAACACTCCCCTTAAAAACTGGTCACTCAAAAGTAACCTGCGCAAATATAATATTGGTACCCTTCCCGCACTCGGTTACATACCTATATCAATATATTTCCATCAGTAACACACAAATATCCTAACCCGTTAATTTCCAATTCTTAGAACGACCAGGTTACACAGAGTACTCTATGGTGGCATAGCAGGTTGGCCTTTTGCCAAGAATGTGAGGGGACAGTGTTTATACACCTTGCCTAAGGAGTGACGAAAGGGGTGAACAAACTCTTTTGACAGTGTGTCTTCAAACTCGGACACAACTTTACTCTGTAACACTGGAAGGAGAGAATGGTTGGTGCCTTATGCGCTCCTCGCCCATCCTTAAAATTGTACCCCAAATTCGATGATGCTTTGCCGATTATTCGCACAAGGTATCATGCTTGTGCATCCACCTCTTTCTACAGACGGGACATGTCGGAAGGTGTTGACTGAAAGGAATGCTAATAAGAAAATACACTGTGGAAAAACCACCAAACCTAAGTCTTCATTTGACATGACGTCGGGTTGGAAAGGTTTGACCGGGTTAAGCTAATATTATAGAACGTGTTTGACTATCATTTCCTCGACTCGAGTCCTAGAGCGAGAGAAAAACCACGGGCCGAATAAATTTCTCCCCATTCGAATAATAAGGGAAGGCGAATGGTATAATTGTATATATATATGAAAGAGTATGATAAAAGGAGAGGCTAAAAATTTTACGACTTTTTGTGAATACTGGGTTGTAAGAAGAAATGGGGTGGTGTTTTCAGTGTTGCGTAACAAGTAGAATCATTCTTTGCAAATATAAGTTCGGTCACAAATGTTTTTTTTCACGTTGTCTCTCATTCCTTCTTCTGTGTATAGACTAAAAACAGTAGACTGCTTTTAATTAGGAAGATTGACATTCGCAGAATAATATGCAAAAGCACTCCAGTTTGTATACGTATAATCAAGGTTGTGACTTCTTTCTTAAGAAGCACGTATATAACTAGCAAGCTCGACGATTCAAAGAAGAAAGGAAATTTAAGAAGGTCTAGGAAAAGGGTTCGTATATGAAAGAACTCTTTGTACTTGATCGACTATTTTAATAAATGTATATTGGGAGACGAGATTTGTATTTCCTAGATTTAGGGTGCGCAGCTGTCTTCAAATTAATGCATTTAACGTGATAAAACGAGGGTGTTATTTTGACCATATAAGTTTAAGGATTAAAATTGTCGATAGTTAAGTGTATATAAGTGCCTACAAGCTATAATATTCAAGTAGAGATTAATTTTTTTCTATATAAAAACAACATAAAAGTTGTCAAAAATATGAGACCGAAATAGTATAAAGAGAATTATTACACAACATGGTAAAAAAATATAATATAATATGAAATAAAATAAAACAAATGCATAGGCATGCATATATAATTTAATTGACAAAAAATACGAATAATATGTATGTTCAAAATAAATGTGTGTATTAAAAAATAGGTAACAGCGCTGGTTATTTTTTATGATATTTTACGTCATAGCAGTTGAAAGTCAACAAAGTAAATAGCTTAATTATAACGTTTAATATTTATACATATACATTGAAAATGTAAATAATTATTGTCTAATATATTCTATTTATGGCTATTATATATGTATGTACATAATAATATAAACAAATAAAATAGAACAATTATAAGGTAGCATAAAAAAACAATAAATATAGATATAAACGGTTTAAAGAAATATTAATATAAACTATTTTTACAAATAGTACGTTGTATATACCTACATCTTTTTTATTTTCATTCTTTTGTTATATACTAAACACCAACCTGTTGTCCAAAAAAGTGGCATCTCTCCATCGCGGCCTCAGGTGGTGCAATATTCATCCCCGCTGATGCAACATTTTCTGGCGATTTATTCAAATCGACTCCATCTCCGTTTGAAGGCACTGAGAGATCTGTTGGGGAAGAGTGTGAAAACACGGCATTCGAAGCTCGCTGTGAGGTCGCAACAGCAGTTGTCGAAGTAGCCCCTGCTGCTGAAGTCGATGTCTTACTATCCAATGTTGGGGCCGCTGTGGTCCGTCGGCGATGGCGGTTTTTGAGACTCGATCCTCCACCTGGGCAGGTGTTGAATCGGACCTCCTGAAGGTCACCGACAGATGCTTCACCGCCGAAGAACTCACTTGCGAGTGGGGGTGTGTGCTCGTGTATGGCGCGAACGTGTTCCACCCTATCGGCGACGGTTACAGCAGTTGCCTTGCATTCTCGTCGTGAGCAACGCCAGAAGACTCGGTCGGCCATTCCATCCCGTGACTTTGTGAATTTAAAGCCGTCAATGACGAGACTCCGTTCACCTGCATTTTTAAAAGAAAGAGATTAAAAGAGATTAAATCTTTATGAAGATTGTATAAATATTAAATCGGTAATAAGATTTTTGTTAGTTATAGTACAATTTAAAAAATAATATATGATTTGTTAGAGAAGTTTTGCATGCACTCGAAAATTATATTATACATACAAATAAAAATAGGGCGTACGTTAAGGTACAAATGTCAACAAAAACATAATACAATGAACATGTCATTTGTTTACACTGTTAGCAGCTGACAAATGATATAGATTGATGCCAAAACAATTATACAAAAGTAATTCCAGTGTATTTAGGTCAACATACTATTGTTACAATGTTGCAGTACACAGCATTTTTCGAGTGGGTATACTATTACATGACCAATGTTAGTAATAAAAAATTGGTTTATTTAATAACTTCGCCCTATAGGTACCAAACGAAAGAGAAATATACTCAAATTACAAGCCAGTCATACTAAAATCTAAACACCGACTTCAACAAACTTTTCTCTGAGCGAAGTACGGATTTCAATACAGTGTACTTTAACACCAAATACAGATTTACTACTCTGATACAAATCAAATTATTGTTTATAATCAAATCTCACCTTTCCGTGTGACGTCGAAGCTGACCTTGACCTTGACCATGGTCCAACGATCGCTCGGATTGAATCGGGCCGCTTGGTTGACCTTGAAAGGCTGCTGTGACTTAGGCTGCTGCTGGGGGATGGTACCATTGGTGTTGGTACTTGATGCTGGAGAGACCATACCGCCCGCATCAACCAGAGATTTACGAAATTTCATATCAACAACATCATCCGAATCCTCGGATCTTCGTGTGGTTGCTGGACTGACTGCGATGTTCTCTAGATCGGATGTGGAGCCTTCGTTTTCTTCTTTGGGTGTACGACAAGGTGGTGGCGGTATTGGACCGACCGCTGTGGCTGGCGAAACAGCACTCGGCATCGTTGACGTTGACATTGTTGGAGATGGGGAATGCTATTGTTCAACTTTTGATGTTTGAGGATACGACTCTCAGGTAGAAGATACAGTTGTGTGTTACTCTTTTCGGCTATTCTTAAGAAGCCGTTGACAGTGTTGGCATGAAAAACGTTGATTACAGGTTGACTTAGCGTAATGACTTGTTGAGGCAGCAAAATATCAAATTATTACCAAACGTACGTCGGGTATAAGGATTATATCTACTTGCTAGAGCTTAGAATAATGCTCGCAGTGTGTTGTGTAGTGCTGCAGCGATTGGAGAGTTTGTCTTGCAATCTGATAGGCCAGTGGAAGAAGGTACACTACCCTACTTCTGTCTGTCTGTCTACCGCAACCTTTTTTCATTCACCCTCTGTAAAAGTCTCGACCTTCCTTCCTTCTCTCACCCCCTCTATAGTTGCCTAGATTGTGCCTTTGTTTCGTCGACCACGGCGGCCACGGGTTGAACGGCAAACAAGACCTTAGAACAGTAAGAATCGAGAAAGACAAAATAGAGGGAGAGAGTTTTTGATCGATATCACTCATCATCCTTGCTTCTGATCCGCGCTTATTGGCTGTCTTTGCATGGACGACGATTCACTACACGTGGAGCGGAATTCCCAGTGCAGCGTTGACTATATTTAGCTTCTTTTCTTCGCTACCTCGCTGTCATAATCCGGTTAGCAGGGCATGCCTTAGAATTAGAGCTCGCCGTTTACTCCTCTCTCATTTTGGTTCTTTGTGTGAGGATTGCGCTATATTGCCTTTCACGTTTCTTGAGGACAGGACGAGACAGAGAACTAGACTGCTAACTAGGATGACTCAACAAACTGCTGCAGTCAACCAAACGTTTCCTGCGAAGCATGTCAACTGTGTATGCACTGAAATAATCATGCGATGAGGCAGGCTGACTAAAAGAACTTTGGAAACCCGCACAGTTTACTGCTTAGAGTATACCTACAAACGTATTTACTGCCTATATAATAAGCCTCTGTGTTATCGGTTGTAGCAGCAGAATGACGCCGTAAACCGACGGTTAATCTTCCGGCAGCTGCGTGGAAAATTGTGGCGCCCTCTATTAAACGCACCACCGGTTGCAAAAAGAAAAAGGGGGTGATAACCATCCGTCGGAACATTAGTCATCGCTATTTTTAGCTCTTTTTCTGACAACTCTACCCTGTGGGTGCCATCGATGTCAGATATTCTAAAACTACTTTCTGACTCTTCACTTTATGTAGAATTTTATTAGGTCACATGAAGTCACGTTACAAACCTATATATTAGATAAGTCGGAATGAACTTTTCCTTTTTAGTGATAGATAAGTCGGTGTCGCTCTGACAATTAGTAATGCTGAAGGTCAGTACCTTTAATAAGATAGAGCTTACTATAAAGGTTAATATACTGTTAATTGTACTTTTTGTGAAAATGCTTGATAAAAAAATTGCGTATAAAAATGTATGTTATATTTAAATGTAATTTACATATAAATATCTAAAAATTAATATCGACAATATTGAGGTTAATAATTAGTGGACAAATATATAAATCCATAGACATAAATAAGTTATTATACTAAATATTTTATTCTCTAGATTAATTTAAAAATTATTAATAATTAAAAAAAATTATTTCAATATTAAAGTTGTGCTTATGTAACTTTGCATATTATTTATAAATAATATAATAATATTATTCATTTATTGTGGTTCCTAATATTATAACACATTACAAAGTAGAAGAAAACATAACTTTTTATAAGAAGCGTTATGACAACAATGAAAATTGTAACGGTTTCATATCGTCTATAATAATATTTTGATATTAAGGTTATTTTAATTTACATAATCAATTTGTTAATTAAAGATTTAATAATATTTTTTTCAGTTCTAAACAATGATATTAATGTTTCTCAAATATTTTTATTTCTGAATTGGAAATGTATTTTAAAGCTTTAATATTATAATAGAAATTAATCAATGTATATATAAAGATAAAAATATCTATGAATATTATTCACATATTCAAGTTAAATATTATACGATGTTTCAAGCAATGATTCTGTGAATGTTTACTTTTGAAATCGTAGCAAATCATTGCACGAAAATGTTCGTCAGTTAGCTCCATGTCTAAATTAGGTATTGATTTTCTTAAACAAATAAACTACAAATTATGTCTTCTGACTTCAAATTTTGAGGATATCCGATAAAATTAAGCCTTGAAACTTTCACCGTAATCTTTATAGATGTATCTGTAGTTTAAGATAAGATATCGATTGTCATAATTGAAATAGTTTATCTCATAGACATCATTCTAGGCGAACTTATTGACCACCCCTCGTAATATTATAAAATATATTATTTTGAAACTGAAAAACAATTAAACTAACATTGATAATGAGTGGATACGGAAATGAATGAAAATAATAATAATAAAATAGATAACAATTAAAAAAAAAAAAAAAAGATTGGCAAAAAAAGGTCATATGGAGATGGAATTGCCCCCCCCCATTCAAAACTTTTTTCAAAGTTCGATTAAATATTTTTTGAATTGATTCCTTTTCAAAGTATGAGTGGGTACTTATCTATCTTTAATATCAAAACTTTGTTTTACGTTCCAAATATTTCAATTATTGATAGTTTGAATAAAATATTAATATACATACTAACATATGTATATACCTAGATAGATAGATATTATAATAATTATAGTAAGAAAAATAATGGTATTAATGTACGAATATTACAACAATATGATAAAAATATTTCAAGTAAAAATATATCCAAACACTGAGTCTTCTATTTCTGACAATAAAGGTTCTAAGGATGAAATGCCATTGCATTGACCACTGAGCAATTTTAAGCAATTCGTATGAATTTGTTTAAGAATTTATACATTATTTATTAATCCATTCAGTATATTTAACAATTCGCTAATCATATTGCTATTAGTAAAATTATTGCAAGACAAAGTACATATAGAACGAAATGTTTTTGATAACTCTGTTTTCATTTGAAACAATAATTTGTACATTTATACATTCATATAACATATAAATAGAGCAAAATAATAATAAATTGCCACATTGAAATTATAGGTAATCGTTTCTTCTAACAAATAATATAATATACATGTGTTAAAATACGTGTTATAACCAATGCATATAGGTACCTAATGAACTTTGTGGTTATATGTGTTTAATACGTTAATTATACTATAATTATGTTATATAATTCAAAGTCAATTTTTTTTATGTTAAAGAGGAAAAGAAACACTGGAATACACTAATCGCTTTCATTGATATGACCGAAATAATTTATTTATTAGTTAACTGATCTAATAATGTACATATATAATAGAAAATTATTTTATTTACTATTCACAGATTCTATTACAAATATTCTGTGCCTCTAAAACATGAAGTATATTATAGTTTTCTTTTAATAAAAATCAATAATTTACGAGACGAGAAAAGTGAATCGACTATATACACTAAGTGACAAAAAGAATCGCCACCCCGATATAATCGATATAAAACATAGATTTAGGTGGTTACATAAAGTGATGAGTCATCACTATTGATTAGAGTTTCTATCTTGCCTATAATTAAGTGATTTAAATAAATGAATAGTTTATTCTCATGCTGAGTCATCAATATTGACTATAGTTTCTATCTTGCCTATAATTAAGTGATTTAAATAAATGAATAGTTTATTCTCGTGATGAGTCATCAATATTCACTAGTTTCTATCTTGCCTATAATTAGGTAATTTAAATAAATGAATAGTTTATTCTCATATTTAATAATATTATATGGGTGGCGATTCTTTTTGTCACTTAGTGTATATATACATATACGAGTATTTTTCATAAAATACAAATTTAAAAATTTTATTTATTTAAACAAAACAACTACCTATGTAGCAAATTTTTGAATATTTTATGTGTATATATGAATAAGTTATACAACGATAATAAAATCAAGTATCAGCTGTATAAAACAATAATATTTTATTTATTCATTGATAAATTTTGATTAGTATTATTTACGAGCTAAAATGATGAAATATATAATGTAAATATATTAAACTATGTCTATGAATACTTTATATAATTTCCTATATATACCTAAATAAAGAAACCTATAAAGTTATTGAAAAAATTACATTTAGTAAGAATTCTTATACGTATATTACCTATATAGATACACACAGGACACATAAATTATATATTGATATTATAATAATAATAACAATAATATTAATAATAATAATAATAATAATAATAATTGTATATTTATAACCAAAAAAGCGTGAAGTACCATAATGGGAAGCAAGGCACGAGTATAGTTACAAAAAAAGTATAGGATAGAATTAAAAATTGTAAGAATATGTATTACAGTTAATACGTTAATAAGATAATATGTTGATAAATTAATATGATAATACGTTAACATGTGATAATAGTATTGCTATTAAGTATCGTATTGTATGGGAAGAAGGAGTTCCTGTATCTTGTCGAGTGAGAAGGGGCCTGGATGAAGCGGCCAAGGCGTTGAGTCGAGCGTTTTAATACGTACTGCAGGAAGAGGACGTGATCGTTATTGAGAGCAGCTTGGGTGAAAAGGCGTAAGCCGGCTTTTTTGCGCCTGGAAGCCAACGCAGGAAAATCTTCGCAAATACACGTTTCTTGGTCTAAATTGAATTGGCAAATCAACCTGTGGAATCTCTTTTGTGTTTTCTCAAGAGAAGCGGAGAGATGGGATTAGATATCGCTGAATGCTGGCGAGGCGTATTCGAGTAGACTACGTACCAAGGCCTTGAGGCAATTTGTTATATATACATTATACATAATGTATAGCGTTTTCCTTTATTATGTACTTAACGCTACTATATATTATTAAAATAGTTTATACTAAATGTTACAGTTCTGTAAAATATTTGCATTGAGTTTAAGGTTAATACTATATTTTACTTTAATTATAATACACATTATAGGTATGTACACATTATATATATTGAGGATACTATATAAGGACATTTCTTGTGTGATACATAAACAGGATTTTTTTTAAATTGGTTAGGATCCAATTTTTTACGTATATATTTGGTTAGCCCCTCTCCTCCCAATAAAATATACTTAAAATTAACATGAAAGTTGAAAATATTAAATAGAAAACATTTCAGACATTATCACAAACATTTGCTATAGGTATTTATCGAAATATATTATTGTACTTACATTTTGATATGGCTCTAATGAATAAGTATATATATGTCATATCTCTAACATATTAATATACATATATATATAATATCATTTACATATCTGGTATCCATACGACTAAATATACAATCACTTAACTGTCAAAAGTTAAAACTAATTTTAAATTAATTACTTTATTAAAATGGGTAAAATGTTGAAAATTATATTACAGCTGTTCAAATGTAACGCCTCAGTGCTCAGTGATTTGATAATTCCGGAAAAAATAACCTGGCTGACTATATGTGCTCCATTAATGTGCTACAAAAATATATAACCACTATACCCCTGTCACATAGTTAAATTGGAGTAATAATTATTCCGTCGTTTTCGCATAGATGCCCTATAGCGATAACAATTATGTAAATTTCAAATAAATTTGTGTGAAATTGACTGCGCAAACCACAATAAATATTGGACCATTGTCTGATCTCATTTGGAGGGCATTAATCAATTTGAGGTTATACGTGAATGAGTTAGTTTGTAGCAAAAGTCGGTTAAAGAATTATCATCATATATATCAAGGTAAAAGTAATGCATAATGATGCACCTAATATTGCAACATACTTTGTTTGTGGTCAGGTCAAAGAAAGTCATTTTTTTTGTTCATTTATCGTGCGCTTACAATCTATCCTTTCATTGAATCGTGCTTTTAATGTGCTCTCTAAATCCAAAACGGCAATGAAAGTTTTCAAAAGAATTCTGTGCAGGGTCATTCAGCATCTGTATGCATGTTAGTATATTTTTGCTGAATAATTTTCACGTAATTTGTTTTATAATATATCTTATCTACTCAAAATTCCAGAATAAAGTTGCCTGGAATATACGCATGTATACACAATGAGTTCGCTGGGTACAAGCATTATACACGTATAATTATTGATGGAACAATCTTTATAGACAGTTATCAACAAAGTCATAATCATCATATTGCAAAATAACATGACAAATTTGATAATGAACTAACTACTGTCCCCTTTACTGTTATATAATGCATACCTATATACCATACATAATATACCGATATATTTGTTTATTTACCGGAAGTTAATGTGCTGCGTATTTAGTATATGATTGGTACCTCTGTATATAAATCCATGTATGGATACACAGGTATACAATGTTTGGAAGTAGTATATTATATTATATAGAGTTTTCTAGAGGAGGGACTTGTATTTATTTAGAATTCTGTACTTAAATATACCAAACCATAAATGAATATGTTATATTATATATGTTTTATATATATTGTATATGAGACAGAGAGAGTAGGTAAAGATGATAAATAAAGGAAGGATGGAGGGGTGTTACAAAGTTATGTAGTCAAGCAAGATAGGAATCTTTGACCAAACAATACGCACCTTTAACATATACATATTTACCGCATGAAGTGTCAACACTATTGACGATATATTGTATTAGGAAGTCTAACTGTATTATCTAAAAACTTGTTACAAGAGGCAAACCTACACATTGTATAATATGGTCCTGTTTTGGTTCTTTAGTACTATACGCAAGCAACATGGAATGCCTACCGGTTCTCTAAAATTATAGTATATCAATTATATAATAGTGTAACTTTGACTGAGTGCTTATATACAGTCGAGCGTGCTATAAGATATCGGAATATAGTCGTGATAGTCACGACTAGTCACATAGTGGCATAGTCGTAATTGAAAATCGTGTCAAGAAAACTAGTAGATGTCACTAACTCTCTCTACTAAAAAACTTGCCATTATACAAAATTACATATACTAGCCTTCGAAACATGCAAAAATTGTATATACACATACTCCAAAACTTCGAACTAATATACAAATACATATATATATATATAAACCCAAAGATAAGTGCGGGTAAAATTCCAAACGTTAACGACATCACTTAAAATGTCATTATTAAATATAATGTTAGGTGGCATTAGGCACACCTTTATATGGGTGGGAACTGGTATATCCATTATAAAATGCAGTGCGCACAGAAATTATACTCTGCTAATCTACTTTATACAGTGTACTCGAAAAATGTAAGATTACGATAAATTAAATGTTTTACATGCTTACATGCATTTATTACAAATATGCGAGTACATCTTATTATATATCTATGTATGTGAAAAATTGTTAACTAGAGCTCGCTGTATATATGCACAATATTCCAGTCACCTTTCTAACCATGTATACTAGTCGTATTTCTCTTCTAGGGTAAGTGACATAGACTCAGCTGATAACGTTACGATAGCCACAAGGCCCTACAGAGGGTCATAATATTGTGGCTTCCCAACAAAATTTTGGTATTTGAGTTTGACATTCGTTGGACAGCTGCTTAGATTTAACTGTGCAGCGTATTTGCTCATTAAGAATCGATCTAGCGTTCGTAACTATCATATGTGGCAATAACAGGGTTTTATTTGTGTCCATAATAATTCTTAAATACACAAAAATATAGTAATCACGCTGTTTTAATGCCATATAATTATTCGTAGAAAAAAAGTAATAAACATATCTATTAATATTATACATATAACTTGATGCGCGGTTTCAGTTAAAGTTGACGAAAATTCTAGACAAACATAATTTAAACAGGCAAATCACAAATTAAAACACTGCTTTGCTGACTTCTCATATAATGATTAGCATTATATATTTTTATTAATGTAGTTAAATATAGTTTGAATAATCCTAAAATATGAATGTGGTTAAAAAAACTGAAATAATAGACAAGAATCAGATATCGCACACGATATAATATATTTTTTAATTTATTACTAATGTTATATTTGAATTTTAAATCTTAAACAATTTATCATGTAATAAATATAAATGACTCTTTAGCTGTGTAAATTCAGTTATAATTTTAAAAGTAAAAAGGTCGACTCTCATTCGCATATAATACATATATAATATTATGTTAAAACCATAGTTTGAAACTATAAAATGGATAATGAAAATAATATCATCAAGTTTATTACAATTGAGCGTCGATAGTTTTTTTTATGTATACGGATTTCAATTTCGTTCATTTTATATTGGACGATATTAGTCCTTCTTATTCTATTTCTTTTGACCTCTGTTATACATCACTTTTGTCTAAGACGGCAAATATTAAACGGCAAATAGTTATTTTAAACTGCGTGTCACGAATTAAACATTCTATATTATTTACTCATGGAAATAAAAAGTCTGATCTCAAATTTTATGTTACGTCTATTATTAACATATTTTCTAAATAAAATGGAGGCCAAATTTTCCCCGTCCAAGTTCTTGCGTAAACATAAAATAATAAAAGTGTACATATACATTTTATACATATATATATATCCACCTATCGAATGCGCCCCATTGAAGTATATTTATTAGTTGAATGTATGGTGGACGAACGATATTCACTATAAAACGAGTGAAAATCACAAAATAAAAGTGAATTTCACTCATGGAAAGTGAAAATCGTTTTGGCCCCGTTCGTCCACGAGTGAATTTTGCTCACAAAAAATGAATTTTTCTATTGAATATTGAATATCTTTCACGAAAAGTGAATTTCCCTTTTAATCAGTGATTTTCACTCGTTTTATAGTGAATATCGTTTTGGCCCCGTTCGTCCGCAATACGAATGCGCCCCAAACCGATCGAATGCGCCCCAAACTGATCGAATGCGCCCCGTATATTTGGTGGGCCCATTAGTCATATATTTTTGACACGATTGATTTTAAGGTAAAAAATAAAATACACATGCTATACTCAGATTAGTAAACAGTAGTAAAAGTTTTTAAAATTCTTTACAAAAAATATGAATACATCTATCGAATGTGCCCCAAAATATCGAATGTGCCCCAAATATCGAATGCGCCCCATTGATATATGTATATTTATCATTCGAATGCGACCCAGCCAATAAATATTCAAAATATAGAATGCGCCCCATTGACATTTATTTATCAATCGATTGCGGCCTAAAACTATCGAATTACTTTAAATCCTAAGAAAACAACGCATTAATTTTAAACTGTTATATTACAATATTAAAGCCTCATGTCTCATCTACCAATAATCCAACATAAGGCTCCAAATTATAATTCTTTTACAGTTGAAAAACATAACATTTGATACAACAGGGCACATTCGTTAAATATAAATGTACTATTTTATATATAAATGTATATATATTATTCTAAATGAATTTTTGTATCTTTAATTTAATATATATTGAACCTTTAACCTATTCTTCATACCTCCATCTATATGGGAGAAAATAACCCTGGAAGAATGTTTCACATATAGAGAGATTTGACATAGAGTATTATGTCATACTCAGAGTTATGTCAGTAAAGAAATATATTGCAGAAAATATTAACAAGAGTAAATAATAATGCAATAGTTTAAATACCTTTCAATCATATATATAATATAATAATTGTTTAATTGTCAGTATCTATGAGGAAAATTACAATAACATTTCCAAATGATATATTGGTTTTATGAAGATTCACAATGAAATATTAATATGTAATTAAATTAGAATTCATATTTGTATATAATGGTTTATAACAGTTTACAGTATATCTCAATTTTCCTATTTTGGGCATACACGACCGTCACTAGGTAAGTACATAAAGGCATGTTGCTTGAAACAAAAGAATTATAACTATATCACATGACATGCATATATTCCTGTTTTAATTGTTTTGTTAAATGACCGAGAAACTAGATTTTTATCAGACCTATAACATATATTCACAATCATTTTATTTGAAACAAGAAATACTATAGTTATATTGCTGTATATCAATACATTAAGGTTTTATGTATTACGTGCGGTGTTGCGTTATGCTTTATTACATGACTTTGTGGAATAAGCTTAGAACCAGGAAGCAAACATAAACACATAGCTTAGCTACATTAAAAATACAAGTATGTATATTGTATGTACACATGTTAAGTATTCATACACATAGATATGTATATATCGCAAAATATAAGGACAATAGAGGAAAAAATAATTGAGAAGGAGAATATAGGAAGAAGAGGGGGGGGGAGTACTTGTGGTGGAGGGATAAAAGAAGCTCCACCAATTTCAATAGGCGGTCGTATGCAGTTCATGAAATTATATTGCGCATGTTTTATTATTCATAGCCTCGGCACGATTACTGGTTCTATTATAGATACGCATACGCATTATAATACCATCCGCACATATGTACAATGCATACCCAGGTCGGAAACCAAAATAGGGGTTAGTAACGATATGAGATATTGTCAACGTGTGTATTTTTTAATCGGGGAAATGAATCCATGTGCACCCTCTCTTGCTGTTTGCAAGATATGAGAACGGTGAACTCAGAACTCCTCTCGTCAACGCCGCATGCTCCTCCCGCTTTCCTCCATGCATGTCCAAAGATCATGTGGCCCATAAATAATGATTTCAAAGTTATACTTTGGTGAAAGAGACAAGTCAAACGGGGGGGGGGGAGTGAAGGGAGTGAAGTGGTATGTTATTGTATAGTTATCGTCCCTAAAGAGTAATGCTCCCTTTCCTATACCCGTCTCCCTTCACTTATAGCTATATTTGAGATGGTTAACTTTCACGATGAATGGAAGGGAAGAATTTCAATATTAGTCAACTGGATAAATTCAAGGTATTGTTATTATGGGGGTTGTCGGGTCATAAAATAAATAACAACATTAACATCGGAGGCATGTACAAAATAGTTTTCTGTGGCCCTTTCCAACCTAGATATACAATACTGAAAGTGTTGTGGGCTACATTTGAAAAGCTCATTTGAATGAGTCACACTGATATGTTTTTTTGCTTCCAATCATGGATACTAATGACCTTGTGAGTGTCCACTTATATTAGACGCCCTCTTTTCTTTGGTTCCTTTATAAGATATTATAACTCCTTGATAGACCTTGGCTCAGTTTACTCGACAGGGCAAAATAATGCTACTTATCAACAGAATATTCACTTAACTTGTGTTTTTATAATAGCCCTTACACCCTTTGTGCTTGAGACATAATCGTTTTTATTAACCGTTCCAGTAATATTTTACATTATGGAGGAAGAACAAACCAGACTAAAATTTAAAATGTCGCCCGTCGCCCTAGTTAGTTTTTGTCTGGGTCTTTTGTTCTTGCATTTAAGTGGCCATATTAACCTCTTCCATACTTGAATGGCGGAAAACCGAAAACTCAAGTTGCTTATTTCAACAAGAGGCCCATTTATATAGTGGACTAAAAAATGACTCTTGTTTACAATTGAAAATTTACTGTCTGATTTAAGTTTGGAAAGAATAAATGTTATATCAGTTTACCATTAAATTAGATTCCTAATAATTCGCTTTGTGGCTCTTGTTCATTGGCCTCTTTCTTGATAATCATGTAGTGCCTTTAAAAACTCTCCACAATAAAAGGTACAGTTGCGCTTGCTTTAATGCCTATATTTTTTAATTTATCAACTGGACTTTAACTAAATATTAATGATTTCCAGTAGGAGGTCAACACTACATTTTCTAAATTACACAAGCGCGCGAACCTATACGCAAACATTATTACTATCATCCGAGCGTTGTTGTCACAAGCTCGTAGACAAAATATTGCAGAATTCATAGGATATATATCGTATTGTTCAAAAATTAAGTAAAAGCATATATTTTTCCTAGTTTTTTTGTTATGAAATTATTACCGAACAATGCTTGTATTTATAATATGCTTTATACACTTCTATAAAAAGATTAGAAAACTACTGTGAAAATATTTAGTTTTTTAGTAAGAATAAAGGTTAACTTAATTGTAAATGAATATTTTGAGACTAAAAAATACTTATATATTGCTATTGATGTATGAAACAGTTATTTATAAAATTTAGCACAAAAGGCCTTTGGCTGCAAAAATAAATGTAATGTACACACAGTTGCTATTTCATAAATTTATAAAATGTATCATTGGAAACTACTGAAAAAATTATCGAAATGCATATTACTGTGCTCGTTTCTCTGCAATTAACAATTGAGTATAAAGAGAGTAATTCATATATATTTGTAAGTACTGTATGTACGAGTTATGGATAACTCAATTGAAAACATATGGAAAATAGAAAATGAACATTATTTACAAATAATAATGTAATTATTTAGGGGTGGAGGAAAAACTCCTTGCCGTCTAAGTTAGCGTCGAGCGACGTTTAGAATATAACCATCTACCCACCTCCCCTTAGCGTCTTCATCCCAATCAAACATAAGGAAGCACGATTTTTTCTCAAAATCCATAAATAAAACTTTTTGGCAAACCACCTAATAGTTATCTATTTAATAATGCAACAAAAAATATTAAAATTCTCTAAAATATAGTACATAATTCTCTATAAA
>JAYRBW010019452.1:0-12769 GCA_036023295.1 Invenusta paracnida
GATGTTTGCACCTTGATATCTTGGGTTCTATAATAGTTATGAAGTTGAAAATTGACTCACTGATACATTTTTGGTGGCGCTCTATGATAGAAGTTAAATCATTTCAAAATATAAATTAGTTTTTAAATGTTAGCGGTTTAAAAAATGACCGTTCTTGTGATATTCTAATATACCTTCTGTACGTAGGTTGCTCGCATGAGCTACATGAGCTAACAACCTACTGCCGTAGATTTAGATGTCCCCAGTCTAATCGGTATAGTATTATCGGATCAAAAAGACAAATTATACTATTTATAAAAGGTAAGAAGTGGCATTTTTAATCTTGTTTTGATTCTCAATTTTAGGGAAATTTATGCAAACTATATATGTCTTTGGAATTAAAGCAAAAGAATGTCATTTTATTATTGTTTCATATAGTATATTAGTGGACATATAAATAATGACCTAAAACTGACCAAATTGGTTTTATACATATACTATACATAGAATATTTTTAAATATATAAAACGTATCATGTTTGTAACGAGCTAATTATATTATTATGTATTGTTATTGATGTATTATTGTATTGTAACGAGTCGGTTGTATAATGTATTATTATTTATATTACCTATATACCCATTATATGTTACATAATCAATACTGTAGTTGAACAATATTTACCGTTCTCACTTGAATTTCGGTGGTGTAGGTATATAATACTACTGTGTGGAATTTGAAAGTTAATAAAACGTTTCTTTTGCCGAACCAAAATAGCTAATGTCATCTTTAAATAAAGCTCCTAACTATAATTATTTGTAATATTGTAATAAGCATCAAATTGGGCTGATTACTATTTAAGTTTAGCATCCATGTAGTCTCCCCAAATTATAAATTATAAATTATGGAAAATAGATTAAGTACATATGCATCATGTATTGGTCATAATAAAAAAGTGTGGACAGTATAATGTCAAACATTTGCTTGTTATTAAATCGCCATTAGGTACTAACGAAATCGCCTTTCTTACGAGATTTGAAAGACACATCGATATTATGCTTATTGTAAACTCCAGCCTTTCGAGTGCACGTGAGCCCCTTCACGAAGGAAGTATTGGACGAGCTTGGCGGCTACCATCTGGAGCTACGTGGCCAAGTAGAGCTGAAAGGAAAGGGATTGGTTAATTCCTATTGGCTTACGGGCAAGGACGGCTTCACCAAACCACTTCCAACACCCCCGCCTCTCACTGAGTAAGATATAACCATAGACTTTAAATAGAACAATTCATAAAAGTAAGTCTATGGATATAACTAATGAATTTGTAGTAAAGTAGGTACTAGACCAATTGAATTTGGATTTACTCTTTATATGCATTAATACACATAAATGAGTAATTAATCTGTCAATATTTTACATCAAAATATGTCAAACGTAGCTATAATTGTTGTGAATTAAATTACACCTTCAAATAAAAAAATATAAGAAAATTCACAAATCGTAGATGATTAACACGGGCGTATCTAGGAAAAAATATCTTGGTAAGTACTTCATTTTGGTAATAAATGTTTTATTGATTTATTAACAAAATAAACTTTTTTTTTCTTTTTTTTGCTGTATAAATATTAAAATTTCTGCTGCATGCTCAAATCTTTATTCCGGTATATACACATATATATTAATAATTTAGAGCAATAATTTATATATATGATGTTTGCTGATACATACATCAAGACACTTGTATGTATAATTTATATACTTTATTTATTTATTTGTTTATGAATGCTATGTAAAATATCTAAGATAATATAGATACTGACATTATTATGTGAAATAAAAAAAAAAAAATTTTCTTTCTTTATTTTTCAGAGGCGACAACCATGGGTAAGTAAGACCATAATTACTCTATGAGTAAGACTATTAGTAGATTTCCATATTTATTTTTAAATGTAAATCAATAATATCATGATATTTTGTATCTATAGGCAACTTATTCAATTACATATTTTTAAGTGCATGTAAATCTCATAAAAATTAATGACAATTACTATTATATAAGTAAGATGTAGTTTCCCTTGAGTAGCATTTTTCATAAAGTTAAATAAAATACACTAAAATAGCCAGGCTACTCGTTGTTTTAAAATAGAAAGTTAAATTTCGGTGTAAGACACCTTCTTCAGACGAAGTAAGAGATAAAAGTGAGAGAATGTACAAAGGATCTTCAAACTCTTTAAAGCAGATATGGAAAATAGACACAATAATATTATTTTAATTTGACATTTCAGATTGGCGTCGTTAATGATAAACCCAGAGAAATTGAAGCAGCCACCACCATCAACTACAGCTACAGCACCAGCACCGACCAGCAACCCTCCCAAAACTAAAGTCTCAATAGGAGGTCTCCAGACAAACAGCAGCAGCGAAGGATCTCAACCAGAATGCGATCGAGAATCAGCCCTCCCTCGAAAATTGGCTCACAAGACCAACTTTTCTATTACTTCTACTCCCCCACTTACGATTGACCAGGGTGGAGAGAAAAATGGTCGGGCCGTTAGCCGAACACCAACTCCAACTGCGACAATGAAAGTAGTCACTGTGTCGGGAAATGATCGACCGCTTTCCGGTAGATCTATCAGAAGTGGGGGAAGTGCGAGTGGAGATAAATTCGCGGTACATCGTTCAATTTTAATGAATTCGGTTAATGGAGATCTTCCTGTGGTGAAATAAGTTTTAATGATTACCTATTAAAAGAAAGGGAATGTATTACGTATTATATACATATGTATATATATAGCGATGAAAACAATGAAAAAGCGATGAAAAGCGATGATATATAACAGCGATGAAAAATATAATTATTTTATCATATAACGATATTTATAAAATATAATTATACTCTACTACTTAGCAGTAGTATCACAATGTGTAATACAAATATTGCAAATAGATATTTTTGAGTGAATTAAACATTCATTTATTTATTAGACATATTTGTGTAATTACTACTAAATGAATACATAATGCGCATAGTTAAAAATAGTTCGAAAATTACGTAAATGAACATGTCTTACATTAATTTTAATATTAATTAAGAGAGAATTTTGAATTTTTGATGTTTATACTTAAATATAATACTTATAATATAAAGAGTGCAGTGCTCAAATATAATGTGCTCACAAATTCATTTTTTTATTCTTTGATTAATATTGTTGTGATATTTTAATGAATGCAGTAGTTTGTTATTTTTTACATAAATTTTAATTCTTATAATTATGAAATCTTAAGTTGTATTCTTATATTTAATTATAAAATATAAGTTTCAAAACGATGAACTAAATTATGATTTTTATACATGGATATACGCTCAAATAAATAAAATAATAAATAAACATTTTTTATTGTTAATCAGTTTAGCGTATATCAGCTAGTATTCCTATGAATACTTCGTAAGTTGAAAATTAATAAAATTATTATGATTAAGAATATAATTATTTACTAGGTACTACATAGGTATATATACACAATTGTATTATCACTCATTCAATATGTTGACCGATTTTTGTAAGAATATTAATGAATGCGTAAAATTAAAATACTTAACTCGCTATGTTATATATAGTAGATCAAATAAGATGACGAAACTATATGGTCAGTTTTATGTTTCCGAAATTAAGTTATCAAAAGACATAATTGTTTTCTAATTCATGATGCAACTCAAAAAATACTTATATATTAAATTTTAAAAGCACTTCGATTAATTTTGTTGAAATTGGAGGCCATTTACGATATACAATACATACGTATAGCTTTGTCATTAAACTTTTTTTTATATTAAATATTATGTTTACTATTTCTTGGAAATTAAATGAAATTTTTAATCACAAACTTGTTATACATATAATGTATAAGTTAAAAAGTATCTATATAGTAATTAATACCCGCACAAAAAATTATATTTTCAACTCATGCTATTCAATTTTTTGCGTAAAAAGTCTTAAAATATTCTGTAAATCTAACTAAAGAATACTATTTTATTACCTAAATTTTTTTTAATTTAACGATAATACTGCTATTATAGAATATAGCGAAAACACATAATCAATCTGAAATATTCAATATTCACCATTTTAATGTTAAAAATATTAATCATCAATAAAGTTTCCAATTTGGTTGTAAAAAATGGTTACAAACATATTGCATAA
Source organism: Invenusta paracnida (assembly GCA_036023295.1). Lineage (NCBI taxonomy): Eukaryota > Metazoa > Platyhelminthes > Proseriata > Coelogynoporidae > Invenusta > Invenusta paracnida. The sequence goes on from JAYRBW010019452.1 coordinate 4,179, forward strand.
TACTAAAAAATTAACATAATTTACTATATATTTTAGCAGAATGAAAGGCATAAGTTTTGATTTACACCTGTCAAATATTGTAAATCCAAAAATTTGGTTCCAATTATCTAAAATAAACATTCAGTCAGAAAATTGGTTTTCAATACATTATTTATTCAATTTGAATAGAAACTTAATTGGATACATTGAATTACGTTCGTTAATTTTGTACAGTATAGTATAAAATATCATAGAAACAGAGTTGAACACTTCAATAATATTCACAATCCTTAACACTTTTTGTCAATAGGTTGTAGATTTTACTTAGAATCTCGTTTTTAGATTACAAGAGTATATATATATAGAGTACATTTGGTATATTCACGTATATAATAACAAGTCATCGCAACTGCCTGGACTTTAGAAGTAGATAAAAATATAAGTAAATTACGTAATTATGCGATTAAATTCACAATATAAAATGCACTTCATATAAAACTTAACTTCAGTTTAAAAAAAATCTGTATTATCGACTTAGTACTATATATTTTGAAAAGTTGTATTAATCTTAATTAAATAAAAATACAAAATTCTTAGAATTGCATTTGGGGCTACATATCAATTGAAATATGTTCTTATTTTCCGATTTTGAAATAAATCTTGCGAGTCATATTTGGTATCTTACATTGTTTTCAAAGTAGATTCCTATTGGAAATATCTGTGCCATGAAATCTACATACCATGAATTGTATTACTATATTTCTTCTTTCGTGTGTAAACAACTGCAGATACTTTCAAAGTTTCCTATTTTAATCAACCACATTACAGCACCGCTGTATTTTGTATTATTTATTTATAGCAATTCCATTTTAGAAAGAAAGTAATATATTTTATACTATTATTAATAATAAATATACTTATTGTATTTACTTTGTATAAATTGCCTACTTATATGTATAGATTAGACACAAATCATTTATTTTGCCTAACCTAATTGTATGCTTGAAGTATTTTGACACTACATATTTTATGAAAAATATATTTTGTGACTACTTTCATGTTACTTTTGTATGCGCAAAAATGTATTCATCACGATTTAGCATGTCAGAGCTTACATGAACACTTAAAAAAATATTTGAATAAAAATTTTACATTTTAATTTTTTGTCAGAGAAATATCTACATGAACACTTTGAAAAAATATTTGAATAAAAGTTTTACATTTTAATTTTTTTTATTTAATGTTTTCCATTTTTGGTAGATTGCAAGAAGGTGCTACTTTCAGAAGGTTGAACACTTCAATTAGTCAATAGGTTTTTTCCTAAAGCGGAATCACTAGGAACGTTCTTTTTGTCAGAAATCATAAACCTTTTAGAATGAACGATTCCATTGTCGGTTTTTAATTAAAATAGGGTATTTAAAACCAATGACATATTTTAAAACAAATCAATAAACATATCATGTTTTAAATGAAGCAGTAAATACATTGCATAATTAATAAACTACATACTATTCGCACAAATGATATTCTACTAAGCTCAAACTAACCATTTCATTGATATACATATAAATTCACGCTTCGATTTAAATATATACGAGTCGATGCGTGTTGGGAATCATATAAGTGGCCTACTTAATTTCTATGGTAACGCAAAATGATTCCGACTTTTGGAATTAACGATTTAAAGAGCGACATTAGAACTATCGCTGAGGATTCTACTTTTGGAAAACGCTCAATGTTTATAGGCAGTATATAATGGAACTTAGTTGAAATCAGTTATAATAAACAAATAAGATATTATTGTTACAAATTAGAAAAATTATGGTAGGTTATATACTGATACTAACTAACTGTATTAGTAAAAGTCTCCATAAATAATTACGAAAAATACATTATATAATATGTAGAATTTTAAAAACCTCTAAAATACATCATATATAGGTATTTTGCAACGCCAATCACAATTCTACTATTTTCTATGATTAAGCCTTGCAAATTTCACACTTAATAAACTTTAAGTTATAATTTATTAACTGCCTAACGCTAAACTTTTTTTTACAATACCGTTCTGAAAATAACATTTTGTTGCACGTAATTGAAGATTTTGATATGTATACCCATAGAAATAGATAGTTTGCTCACTCTCCTGCTTCTCTGTACATAGGAAAAGTTAAAAACTTATGATTTTTTTAAGTATTAGGATTAAAAAAATATTCTATAATATGATATATACTATAACTATCTTTTATTTTATAGTCAATCAAAAAATTATTTTTGTAATTTTGAACATGAGATAATTGACTTAAAATACACTAATAGAGAAAGAGATCAGATGAAATATCGGTATTCTTTGAACTATGAAAAAAATATTTAGAAAACTAACGAAATGATAATTTAAAAACACATTTCAAAATAATGAAATATATTTCCAAAGACATTCCAGCTATTTCTTTTAGTTGTCATTTAGTTTATTAGTTGTGACAATATGTTGGTGTTGCTTGAAGGGAATATAAATATAAACATATATTTTTATTCGACAAAATGCACTAAGTTTTGTTTAAATAAATTATAGTTGACATGCAGCATTAATATTATGAAGGAAAATAGGAAAGATGTCGGTATCTGAAATTAATAAGGAAATAAGAGTTAATCTAGACCTTTCTATGATTGTTACATATTTAAACAATAATTATTTCATGAGACAGTTAAAATGGGAATATATTAATATACTAGGCCTTATCATTATAATAATGAAATGTAAATATTATTGTCATAAGTCGTGCCGGGGACATTTAAATAGTAGGTATGTAACAAATCACAGTGTTAAATTTGATTTCTGTGCAACATCATTTAACATAAACATTCACTATAATTTAATATATATGCAGTTTGAATGTTTGAGTTGAAATCAAATAAAATACTACACAAAATAGAGGATAATCATTAAGCAGATTAAAGACAAATACATTATGTACATATTTATTTATCTATGTAAATTTATGGTATTAAAAAACATTCATTTATTATTTTGATATATATTTTCTTTATTTTTTATATATATTGGAGTCAGTAAAAAATATTCTTTTTAATAAATTAATAATATCAAATATTAAAAAAAAATCTAAACACTTTATATATAAATTTAGTTTTATCTATCTAATATTTTATTTTATAAATTTATATATTTAATTTGACCTTAAAAATGTATATTATGATAGATATCTAAATATTTATATAAAATTAAAATTAAAATTTATATCAAAATTTTACATGAATTTGCAAATTAATTTTTCTTTAAAAAATAAACTTGTGCTATGACCTTAGCGATATGAATATTCGAGTTTGATTTTTTTGTGAGACATTAAGACAGAATTTTCAAGGCACCAAAATCCACAGACTCTTAGCATATAGCTGAGGCGAGGAAACGTTGTTACTGTAAGACAAGACATATGCAAACAATTGCGAAAGTATACGAGAAAAAGAGCGAGAGGATTACCCATACAAAAATTTTGGTTATTGTGACCAGCAACTTTCAAAAGGCTCAATTACATTTGGAGTGCTCAAAAACGGAGGTAGCATCAATCAATGTAGACTGCAGACTAATCTCGCCTTTCTCCAAAATATTATGGTCAATATCAGTTTATAGGCAACAAAGCTGATTCCTATGAAAATGATTCTGCAGCACAACAATGCTAGGACCACATATAGCGTACGTATGTGGTTCGATAATGGCTTGAAGATAAATATGTGATTTTGTTGCCACAAGCACCATTTTCACCAGATGCATATTTCATAAACCGGTATATTCGCAATTACGAACTTGTATCATCCGTGACCCCAGACTTATATATAATATTTAACTTGTATATTTTGACTTGTATAAATAGAAGTCTGTGTGCGTGACACAAATTTTGATAATACACACGTTATAAGTTCTTGCTAGTTTTCATGACATTCTGAACATTATTCTTACGAATACCAAGCTATGCAAAGAATTCCAAAATTTGAAAAATATACAAAGCGGAAGCTCCACGATTTGTTTGTGGTGTTTTAAAGAGTAGGTCTAAGTTACGAAAAGGAATATTAAAGAAACTCGTGCAGTAAGTAAATGTATGGCTATTTTTAGTTACAACTAATATTAAACGTTAAACAACATGGCATACTACATTAATTTTATATTCTATATGTTCTCACTTAAAACTATTTATGTATTTTTAATATGCTTATTGTTACTAAATGTGTATTGAAGTGAGTCATTGTGAATCACGTTATTTTACTAAAACTTTCAAATTTACTCGATTTTTATGGTAATTATCATTAGTTACAGTTATAAACAAATGTATAGAGTGAATCGTCATAATTATGTATCCATTTAAATAAAACCAAAAAAAATGCAGTCATATATTTTGGAGGTATTATTCCAAACCAAATTTTTGAACCCAGATAAAGCAATTTCCATTCTAATTTAAGATTTTATATACTCAAAAGCTACAACGTCCATTTGGTTAATAGTAGATCAAAATGGTCAAAAGAGACAAGCTCTATGACGTCATCAGCCAGAGCTATTACGTGATCAATTTTTCCATTCTGACACAATCTCAGCTTCCTGAAATCGGACAAAGTCACGTGACCCCCTTAAAATGACCGTATCGACAAATGCAAAATGGTAAAAAAGCTAAGCTCTATGACGTCATCCATTTTTTCATTTCGACACTTAATCTCAGCTACCTGTACGTAATGTCACATAATGTCACATATTGTTAAATAATGTGTTAAATAATGTGTATACATAATGTCACATAATGTCACATAATGTCACATAACGTTACATAAGGTCACTTATATGTGTAAAATGCCTGAATGTCATAACTATTAGAGTAAATTTCGTTTTGAACCTTTTCGGCTGCCATACGATATAATAGATATAGGTATAGTATAATTCCATAATTCCATCTCTCTGATTATGAATAGCTTCACAAACACTTGCATCATTGTCTTACAACAGCGAATTTTGAGTAAACTTTCAAACTAATAAAAAAACTGAAAACAATTATACCATAGAAACCTGCGTATACTTTTGGCTGTAAATTAACAAGCGAATTTGTTTCTGTATTTACAGCAGCAATATCTGTGATCAATAAAAATTATAACCATTCTCATCATGGGCTACAAAACAATAATTTCCTAGATTTATTGTCCTAGGTTAAAGGACTAATTAGATTAATTCCAAATTGAATAATTTTTATATTACATATATTATTGTTTTCTATAATATATACATACGATTATTGTTACTTGATAAATTAAGAAAAAAATGTCTGCTAAGTTATCAACATCTATTTTCAAATCTTGAAATTTACTTCAATAAAATGGAATTAGTCACATTATTTTACATAAAGGAAAACTTATTTTAAATAATATCGGAAACAAAAAATCGATAATGAAACACAGTGTACCCGATCCGTTTCAAAATTTATTATATACACATATTTCCTATATGGTGATATGGTTATACATAACCCCGATTTAAATAATATGAATATGCTTTTTGTATATTTTTAAATGCTTTCCCATTTTTGTCGTCTTACTGTGCTAATAGTAAACAAAGTAGTTTCAAACTGTAGCTGATATTTTATAGAAAATATGTAGAAAGTGCAAAATTTCAGTTAAATTGTGTTGCATATGGACATTAAGTTCGTATGTAATTAAGGTTGTAGGTATATTGTGTGTACGTGACGGACTAGTCATTGGTTGCTCTCATTGGCTGTGTGTTAGCCAATGTTATTACTTGTTATTATGTACTTTCATGATTTATATAATATTGCTATAAAATACTTGGATATTGCATGTTATAATAAAGAGAACTTTATTATCACATGAACTTGGTTGTAGCATTACTTATTCTAGTTACTTACAATATAACAAATTGGTTGAAAATTAATTAAAAAAACACATTAAAGTAAGTTAGTTACTCGTCAAAATCACACAAAACTGTCGTTTATAACTTCCTGATATTAGGTATAGTAGTCCTTAGAAAAAACATATTCAAGCTTTAGTCCATATATTGCTGGTGAATATATACTGTAAATATTTATCTAATGATCACGAATTGTACTATACTTTTGTATGTCCGCTTAAAGATTAATTTTTATTAAAAAAATTTTGCCGCGCTCTATATATTTAGGTATATATGTTCCTATATATATATATTATTTACTAACTAATAGGTCATTTCGTAAAAAAGTTCGTATTTTCATGCGTTTAACAAAAACTAAACTAAAACATATAAATTTTTAATTTCAACACACAATTATGCTCAAATAATGATGCATACATATGTACAAAAGCATAAAGTTACAAATAATATCCACCACTTTCAATTATTTTTGTAAAATCAGAATCCATATTTCTGAGAGCCTTTCTCATGCAAATAGTCGTGAACTCAAGAAGGTTTTCTGTCAAAAAGGCTTCGATGGCATCTTTATCTTCAAAGATGTTTTTACCACGCAGTGATTCTAAGTGAGAAAATACATAACCATCACAGAGATTGCAATCTGGTGAATAAGGAGGTTGCTTGAGTAGTCTCACATTTGTACTTTCAAGATGAGCCCTTGTAGCTGCTGACACATGGGGTCGAGCGTTGTCATGGATATTTTCCATGAGTAATGATGGCTGTTGCTGTGCATAGAATTGTTGCATTCCTTTAAGAAATGCTATGTAAACGTCTGAGTCTACAGTATTTCCTCTTTCCAAAATCTCAAAATAATGAAACCCTCTTGTGGATAAAGCAGGAATAAACAAAAACGTTTTCTCTAAAGTTGATCGCACAGCAGTCTGGCGTCTGTCACCATCTGGGTCCATCCATGACCCCACAGTATGACGAGATTGCATTTTGCGAAGATAAAACCACTTTTCATCAATGGTGATCAAGTTTGATTGGGTTATTCTAGAAGTAAATGAAGCTATCATATTTGCACAACATTCCACTCGTTGTCTGCGATTATTTTCTGTGATTATATGTGGTATCCATCTGGTATGCATCCAAATGAGATTAAGGTCATCGGTTAATATACGATACACCATGCTTTCAGACAAATCCAGCATATCAGAAAGATCTCTTAAAGAAAGATCATTGTTATCAGTAATAGCGGCTTCAACTATAGGAATATTGTCATTCCTTAATTCACTACAATGTCTACCACTGCCTGGTATCCGAGAAAAAGTGGTACGATCACCATCAACCAGTTCTTTCATGATCTTTTGTACTCGACGAAGTGAGGAGGTATCATCTGGCCAGGCCGTTTACAAAAGTGTGTGCATCTCTGTAGCATTGGTGTTATTATTTCTGCGATATGTCTCAATAAAAAACTTAATTTTTTTAGTTATCAAAATCCATAATTTCAGTATGTAGTTTCAAAGTGCATGGAAATTATGAGTTTTATGTTAAACTCAAAATTTAAAGTAATAACTCTATATAAACATCGATATTTCTATTCGATTTAAATTTAAATTATTTTAAATTTATCCCATATCTTTCCACACACTGTAAGACATAGTAGATCTTAAACATAAAAATCAATATTTAGTATATTTGATTCTTCCTAATAATGAACAGAGATAATGGTATGGAAATAGGAACTTTTTTACGAAACAACCTATAAATAGGTAGGTATTATTATACTTGAATTATTATGGATACATTTACTAAATAAACTTAATAATTATGTCTCAATTTTATAATACCATATATACTGGAAGATATGATTATAAAGGTTAATTATAAAGGTAAATTATGATAAAGGTTAATATTATTTATAATAAAATTTACAAAAAATATTTAGGCTATTAAAATTTAAGTTAACATTAATTCTAAAAAAATTTCAAAAGTCTTTTTTATGTATTATAAGTATAAATTGCTTTTCATAGACACATCCCTTTTCCTATTTTTACTTTTAACCGTTCTTCATTCCAATTAATGGAAATAACATATAATTTGAATTTAGGGATATTTCACCTTTCTGAATAAGATTTATATAATATTTAAAAAATTATATATTGCCAAAAACATTCCAAAACTTTTTGCTGTTCTGTTGTTAAAAACTAATAAATATTACTGTTAAATATAAACCTGTGATATATATATATAATATATAACTAGCAGCCTAAAATGCGACAATGTTGCAATTTATTTCAATCTCATTGGCAATTATTGACAATAATCCAGTATATATCGTAATATATTACAATTAATTTCATTATTTAAATTACAATAATCCTGTATAAAATACACATATTTGACAATTTTCGCAATTTAACTATCAATTAATTGCAATATATAGGCTATATATCAATTTCAATTAATAAAATTAATTAATTAAAATAATTATATATTTCACTATAGGTACTACATACCATCAACAGTATGAAATTAAATTAATTTATATATGTATATAGATTGGCGCATAAAAAACCGCGTTTTAAGCCCCTGTAATCCAAATCATGTTTTTTCTTTTAGAATACCTATTTCTATTTCTGTGGAAATCGATTTTCTTATCTTAGAATATCTATTTCTATGGAAATCGATGATTTTTATATAATAAATATTTACCTAT
>JAYRBW010019463.1:0-12769 GCA_036023295.1 Invenusta paracnida
GGGGCCTAGACCTCACCCTGGCCTACTACTATTAGGAGTCATCTTTAAAGATATCATATACTGATTATTATTTATGAATATTTACTAATAATAACGAAGGTATAAATATCATAATATATCGTAAATGGTTATTGAATAACACTGTGAACTATAAATTGTTAATTCATAGTTGAAAGTAATCTTTATAATTTAAGTATAGTAAAATTTCTTAAATTTGTAAAATATACTTATATATAAAATATACATTTTATTTGTTTAATGAATTCACAAGAAACTTTCGTGAACAGTTTATTCCTTCATTTATCTATTTGAACAGTCTATGAGAAGAGCCTATGAATAGCCTAACAAAAAACCGCACACACTTATCGGCTTTAGGCATTTCCTCAATTTAATCTAAACAAAACTTCTATTTTTTGAGTGAGAAGTCTTATTAGTTGTTTGACTCGATGCTTATAAGTTATCACCAAAAAGAATATTATTTAATTACGTGCACGAATCTAGTAATTATCAATCAATGGACTTTCAGATGTATTGGACGCCAGTGCTATGTGAGCAGCTCTCCACTGTCAACATCATATTTTTTGAAAGCGCAAAATTGGAGTTGCCTAGATACTGCTTTCAATGGAGCGTTCCCCAGTTTTCCTTGACCTACTTAATGCCTTACGAAGAAATATCCTTCATTGTAAATAACTATTTGCTCTACACTGGGTTGACCTAATAATTGAAGCGGTAAATGCTGTAAATTGTTTATTCAAAGATTTTAAAGTTTATTGTACCAAATTTGGCAACTATTTCTCATGTAATTCTCAAGTAAAAGTCTGTGATTGAATTAGAAGATAACATTTTTTTAAATATTATATTATCATTTGTATTACTTATATTATCTTTAGTAGACATATGTACATTTTTGTTATATTAATCATATTCACCCAGAAGGAATAAACTAATAAAATGTGATTTGATCCGATTGATTTATTAGTGTTTTAAATAATGTTTTTATAATTACTTGTATTTTTGCGAACTTTAAGATGTATAATTAGTTTTCTTAATGGCGGATAGAGCAGGGGGCGATTATCTCTCGACGTTAAAAGTAAGAGTTAAATAGTTATCAAATTATTTTTTAGAGCTGGAGGAAATATAAGTAAAATGCAGCACCTAATCATAGAACAATAGGTTGAATTGTTGCAAACTTTGAAAGATGATACTCCACCACAGGCTTCAATTTTGAGACAATGAAATATCAACCTGAAGAATATGCTATTTTCAATCATCCTATTATTTTGACAGATGAAGCGAAGATGTGTATGAATATGTTAAAATAAATAGCCACTTGTTACTACTGGAATACAGATAATCCTTACCATGTTTATGATCATTGGGTGAAAGCATATAGAGTTATGGTGTGGGCTTATTATTATGATGTGTAGTTATTTCCATTCTTTCTGTATATATTGATATAAAAACAAGTTATTGGCAACAAGAGGGTGCTTCTGTTCATTTTAGATGTTCTGTGAGAGATTAATTCTAATTCAGAAAGTCTACCAATCCGTTATTGGTCGATATAAACAATGTGTTGATGTGGATGGACATCATTTTGAGCAACTTCGTTGAACAAAAAGTAATTATAACCCTTAACTTGATAATTCAATTTTTAATAATGGCATAAATATAATGTATGTATATATTTTACAGCTAAATATATATTAAATACATTAAATGGCTATTATATGTGCGACCATGAGTTGAAGTAGTAAGAAGGAGAGGGGGGGGGGGGGCGGGAGAAATTTTTGTCATAGAGTGTTTTCGAACCTTTCAGAAAGTAGTGCTTGAACCAATAATTAATTATCTAGAGATTCAGGAGAATCGTTGGGAATCAGTTCATTCTAAGAAAGTCATCCATTACACTAATGATTACTTCTCCAAACCTACCCAATTTTGGCTATATAAATGACTTGTTAATTGGTATGTTTAGATGAAATATTAATTTTTTAGTAAACTCGTTTCAAACCAATGTAGAATGTTTCATTTATGCATGATTAATTTGTATCATTATAACCACTTCTGCGTAGAAGATATTATACAATTAAATAACTACATCACTTTAATGGGGCGAAATAATGCATCAAAGTATTGGCAAAGTTAGAAGGGAAAGTGGGAGAAGAGAAGGATGACCAAGCGCTACTTCTTCAGAGTGTAAAATGTTGCTCTCTTTGAAAGAGCAATCATAGGTTTACAATTCATTTTATGCCATGAATGTGAGCAAACTTTCCAAAGATAAAAAAGATACAATAAAGTGAAGTAAGTTAAGAAAATACCAAAGAATGCAACTGGTGTGCATCAGAGAAGAAATGTTCAATATACCTACTGCAGACCCTTTTCTATGAAAGTTTATAAGACACCTGTGGATATGAAAGCTAAAAAGACGCCAGTCCTCAACGACATCAGTGCGGAACAGCTGTGACACCTAGGAGCCAATAGAAAGGGCAATCTACTAGAGCTTAGCATTTCACCTAGCCATTTGTATTTCACCTATTTGTATTTCGACTATACGCATTTCACCTATGCGCATTTCCTCTATTCGTCCCTGACCAATTAAAAGAAAAGAAAACAATTACTATAAGGATAAAATAACTGATATTGCTATGTTTGTTGAGTATAAAACAATTACCAAATAGACCAATGCAGCGTTTTTAAAAGTATATGACGCATAGGTGAAACACTATCTAGTCATTGATTCTATTAATATTTATAAAAATAAAATAAAATTAATTTGAATTTCTTCATAATCAATAATTTCTATAGTGTTCATCGTACAAATTTCTCATTAAATGTTTTATTTGTATGAGAATAGTATGTATATATTTATATATGTACCTCCACCAGCTGCTGCTTATAGTGGAACAGCCGCTCGTCCAATTTGCCTTCGTGAACATGGTTTCTGGCCCTTTGCAGTACTATTTTATGACAGTCAGGTGAAACTTCTTGGGTGCCATATACATTGAAGAACCTCTCACGCGCTGCTATTCTGTGTGCTGCATGCTGAGATTCGCAGGAAGAGTCTGTCTTGGAAAGCAGTGCGTCAGCCGTGGTCTTGTTTTGTGCAGGCATCCACGAAGCCAAATTCATGAAATCTTGTTATTTTTCCACGATTTTGCTACATTCATGAATTTTCCCCCTGATACCGTCACTGGACTGGTGCCAAAATGTGCTGAAATTTTCTTGGACATGTGTGTGGCCAGCTTCTTAACATAGCGTGACGATTTGAATACTTTTATTATGTATAAAATGTATGATGATGCAGAATTTTTAAGTGAAGACATAAATCTCAGGTTTTTTATATCTCTACACTTCAGAATATGGATCAAATGTGCTTTGGTTTCGATTGGTTAGTGGCTATAAACTGTTGAGGTGAGGGTGGTATGGATGCAGCTGTTGGTATGTCACCCTATTATGCAATAATGCGATTCCAATGCTTAATATCAGTTCTCTGAAGTCAGACTACGTCATATGACCCTTAAGAGAGCCCTATAAATTAGGCGGATCATTTGGATGTAGAATTAAAGGTATGTGTGATTCATTAAAGTAATGGAAAAACTGTTTTATGCGAGTTTTTTTAAATATATAAACAAGCATTTATGTTGACTAAAATATGTCCCTTTTAGTTCAGATACACATTCTCAAAGAGATATTGGTTCAATCTGACCGTTACAATGCTACCAAAAGCTATATTTGTGAGTTTTTGCCATTATTATATTCAAACAAAATGTGCACTTTCACATAAATATGCGTTGATCCAGAAGAAGTGTACTTTGTCATAGAACCTTTCATAAGCCTGAAAATAGAAAAAGGTAATTATTTTGGATTTAAAATTTTCGTGTCAAATTTGTTCAAAGTCAATTTGTGAGCGTTCTATTAAAATGAATTAGACGGACGCAGACAGAAATGATCCCATGACAATGCGCGTCACATGGTATAGTGAAAGCGAGTCAATATAGAGAATTTTTATGCATTAATGACAGAAAAATGTACAAAAGGAAAACATATTAAGAAAGTCGGGTAAATATAGCATAATTATATTATTTAATGAACAGTGTTCATCATAAAAATATTCGTCGATTAAAAAACTTGCAAAACCTGCAAAGGATCATTATTTAGTTTTAAACTTACTATTCGACAAGGTCCTATTTGGTTTATTATCCCGGCTAACCCTAACACGAAAGAAAGCACCAAAGTAAAGTTCTGGCACTTGTGATCTGTCATGATTAGTTTATGGATGATGGATGGATATATTAAGCTTTTATTTATCTAATTTAAAAAGAAAGAAAATTATTTCGTTTTCAAAAATGCAATTTAGAGATATCTGTAAAGGTAATCATCAAAGTGTGTCCAGTAAAGTATGACAATTTTATATGGTTTCTATGCTATTTTTCTTCAAACATTATGGCCGTTCGATTAATCGACTTTAACGTGCAACACGTAGCAATTTCTTCACTGAGAAGGTGTATAAATCATTAGTCGGCAGTGGCGTATAATTAATTACGTATAAAAAAATAGTCACAAGTCCTTTAATAAGTTTAACAATAATAAAACGTACATTTGATTGAAAAGTCTGAAGTCGACAAGGTTATGTTTATAAAACAAAAACTTACAGTGGTGTAAACAAATTAAAATGTAATTACTATAATTCTAATACATTTTGAAATGCTTGGATCCGATTATTAAAGACAACTGAGACTTTTAATACGTTATATATGAGCACCTGAGATGATTGGTCCAAATTCGTTAGTTTTTAGCTATCTTTATTTACACACGTTTCATCCAAATTGCATAATTTTTTTAATGCATAAAAGGAATAATTAATACAAAATATGTAGAATATTGATTTTCATATGTTGTCTGACAAGGTTGAATTTTAGTTATTTTTATATTTATTAAGGTAACTTTTAATAAACGTCTAACTGTCTTTAGCGATTCTGAAAATTTTAAAATCCCGTCTAATTGAAATTTACTTTATCATTTTTAGAATGTAATAACAAATTATCTAGATAATAATAGTATGATTGTTAAACGAGGTCAATATTTGTACATTTAATTATCCCCAAATTTGTTTGAAAATTAAAAAAATATCTGTACATTTATTTAACGGAGTCAATTTAAATACTTAATTAGAGATTTAAAAAATGAAATTTCCGTAAATTGTGTGCAAAGTATTTTATTCAATCCGTACGTGTAGTGTTCAACCAACTTAACCAACCAACAATTAACAACTTATCTATTGATATATCAACTATAGTTGGGAGACATAAATTTAATTTTTCCGTCTACGTCTCAGGCCAGTTGTAACTACTTTTGTTACCAGTGGCATTTTCCCCCAAATGAGACGTATATTAGCGTGATCGACCAGCGCAACAACAAAAAATTCATTAATTGTTAATACTTATATATTTAATATATTATAGTTAATATTTATTTCAATCGTTCGAAAATTATTTTAGCAAAAATTCTAAGTAGTTCTCATGGTCCGCGGGCGGTAGTATAAGTTTATTGATAAAGTTTTCCATTTTTTATTAGGAATTAAAGATGATCTTTAGAAGTGTAGACAACACTTTAGTGGTTAATATTTTATGAAATAAACACCAATATGATAGTTAAAAACAAATAATGGCTTGGCTGGATTTCAAAATTTATATTTGATAAAATTATTTGGAGTTACTCTCATAACCTTCTTTGCTCAATAATATATTGATATCTGTTTTGTGAAATGATTCATTAAAACTTATATCTATAAATATAATCATATCTTTAGACTCGGCAGATAGTTGATCAAACTAATTGAAATAATCCAAATACTTTAACATACCTGTCTCAATTCATTAGCATTTCTGTCCAGTCCTTTGTTGTATAGTACCTAACCAACGATAAAAACCAAAGTGATGCAAAGAATGAACATTTTTTTTATACCTCTTACAAAATAAAATAAGACACCAACCAGGACGTATCAAGAATTTGTTTTAATATTTATCAAATATTGGTAATTCACAGAGCACATATTTTTGTAAGTCAAAAAGGAAGAGATCTGTAGTAAAGAAATATAACGCAAAACGATATAATATGTTTGTATGTATAATACTGCACTTTTGTGCAGATAAATAATAATAGTTTATAACAGACAGAATAAGATTAACCACGCATATATGAGTGCATCTTTAAAATAATTATTCAATTATAATTTGTACACAATAATGATAAGACTGGTCGGGTGAGGAGGGGTCCAGGAAAAGAAAGGTTAACACATTAATATCACAAAACCAACAACTGCACAGTATATTATAAGATAAAGTTGACAACAGAATTTCAGACTTTGAATGGGTATGCATGCATAGAAATATTTATTTTACTAGAAAAGAAAGTTATTCATATGTATACATGCATGTATATTCCAACGCATATATTTGTACCAAAATTTAATTAAATGTATATTAACTTTTGTTCTAGTATAATAAATGTGAGAAAACATTGAATTAATTAAAAAAATAGTAATCAATATTCAGAAATAAGCAGAATATAGTATTAAATTAGTAATATTAGTTATTTAAATTAAGCAAAGAATCACTAATAATATAGATATCATTTTGTAATAGTTCAAATTTTAAAGATAATAACGTAGAAACAGTGCAAAAAATAACATAATTATCGATGGATATAATAATTAAGTTATGTTATGCTAATTCTCTTAATTTTTTAAAATTTTCTAAATTAAATTTTTAATTGCCATGATGATAGAGTCAAAGCTAATTTAGCTAAATATTAAACAACTATCACACATAACTTATCAAAATTAATTGAAAAATACAAGTAACATTTTTAAAAATTGAAAATGTTGTCCGACAATAAAAGTGTCGCGTCCATTACTGACTTTAATAAAATACCACGTATATCCGTGCAAAGTAAAGTAAACCATTCGACAACACAGGATCGAAATATGCTTCATCGGTATAAGCTAAACTATTAATTTAAAAATAATATTCAATAAAAAAATTATTTACATAAATATAACAATTACAATTTCACATAAAGATAACATAAAATATAAAGTTGAAGGTAAAGTATTAATAAGTCAAATAATAATAACTTAGTGTAAGCATTTCCATTTTATACTATTTTGTTATGTGGTATAGCAGACAATAAATGTTACTAAAAGATTGTACAATAAAAGTAGAGTGCAAGGAAACCTGATCACATCGAAAAGAGTAGACTACTTTTGAAAACGCATGTCACCGCGTTAGTGGAAAGATTCTGGCTGTTTTATACAACACTTATTCATTTACACATTAATTTAGAAGCTATATATAGGTTAGATAGTAATATCCCTACGATTGAGCCGGTTGGGATGTCCTGATCAGGATTATAAGTTCCAATAACAGAGACAAAAAAAGTAGGAGGCAGTATAAGGTAAACAAAAAGTTAAGATATGCACGAAAATCGCACAGCTGCATAAAGAATGTTTCGAATATGAATAGGTACACAAACATACTATTATAGGAGAGATGAAGGGTGCATTGGTAGATTGGACAAGTTATTCGGTAAGTATCGTTGGACACAATTTAAATTATCCGGTCATTATTAAAGCACGGATCTATTTGTGTAGGTGCATAGCAAAGTTTCCTAGGTATACATAATATGTATATAATTGCTATCGTCATTTTCATTATAATAATCCTTGCACTATTTTAGTCTTATACAGAAAAGGAATGAACGAAGTCAATAATTGCTTTTGTTACTACATGTATGTGATATATGACTATCACCCGGTAGCCTTTGCAGTAGATAGCTCATAAACAGGGTTGGTGAAAGAGAAGCCCTTGAAAAGGTCTTGGTTCATTGTGTTCAAGAGTTCCTGATCTGCTGGAGTCAGTTGGGGTCGTTCGGCGGTGAACTCGGAGTCGAAGTTGGATACATCGCTGCTGGATTTCTGAAAGGTTCATAACAGGGAGTAACTAAATCAACTGTTTATAGTATCTCTTTGGTTTATAATTCAAATGTAAATAACCAGAAATATTAATAAAATATGTATAAATATGACATTATTCGTCCAACACAATTAGAAAGAGGGCTTTTTATGATAACAATATTGATTTAGTATAATGCAGATGTAACAAATAAATTGTATACATTTAAAAAATAATTATGAGTATGAGACAACTAAAAGTATATTATGTTAATGTTTCAGGTATTTGTGATTCATGATTACTCAATTGTAAAATATATTATGGAGGATTAAAATATAAAAAAAATGACAAATTATTATTTTACTAAATATTATTTAACGAGTAATATTATGAAACGCTTAATGCTTAAGATGAATTTAAGTAATAACTAAATCAAAATAAATTATTAAATTCAAACTTACACGACCGAACAAATTATTTTTTAGATCACAATCAGCCTAGTATGCAACTACTTAAACAATTTGTTTCATCTTTGACCAAGCTTAATTTGTTTTGTTGAAGTTTGTCCAATTTTTATTTTCAAACCAATTGGATTTTATCTTCCACATGTGTAATGGTTAAGTTGGTAATGACAATCAATTAAAATCAGAATAATATAGCCATAATGCTCAAATCATTTATGGTTGTATAAAACATACCATATCTCAATTATTCAGATTGTTAGCAAAAAAATTCCTAATCAGAATTTGTACGCAGAGTTCCTTTTTAAGACTAATGGAAAAGCCAATTTGAATGTAAAAAGTGAAATCTATGAATATTCTTAAATTATAACATTAAATAACATTTTTTGTATTTGCATTAATAAGCAGAAATACAGTAATAAATATTACATAATAAGAAAGATTTTTGGTAGTTTGTTAAAAAAATATTTATTGTTATGTCTTTATAAAATCTTGGCTTGCTACTATTAAGATATTCAATGGTTAAACACTGAATGTTCGGTAATTTCTGCGACTATTCAGAGAGCCAACAAATTATACTGTGAAATCACAGATTGACAGTCTATAAGGTAATAGTTTATAGTTCTTGACTGATCGGAAACTGACCACTTTTGGCTTGAAGGGGGGTGGCACTTGTCTACGCTCCAGCTTGTCCCAGTCCAGCTCCACAAAGAATGCGTGCTCCCTGATGAATCCATGTGGACAGTTAGGCATGCCGAGCCGATCCTCGGGGATTCGAACAAAGAGCTGTACACAATTTGAAGTAGCAGACCAATTTGAGCAAAAAGTTGACAAAAAGAGTAATCAAAGTGTAGTTTTACAATGAAAAATGCACGCTTATAGATTGTAAACCTATTCTTTATTATTATAGTAAACATATACAAATCTAATTAAACCTCATTGTGAATAAGGCCAATTTGAACAAACGAAAACATATTATCTGTGTGAAATAAATTGAAATATATTTGAAACTGACATGTAAATTTATAAAAATAAATGGAAACATAATTTATAGATGTCAAACTTTGGTAGATGATATACATAAATAATTCAAAATATCCTTTACAATTTTTAGTTCACTTTGCTTTAAAGTTGGACAGTGAAATGATTATTTTAGTAAATCTAATACATGTAATGGGACTGTTCACCGAAGTTAAGACAGAATATATTATAGTTTAACACAAATATTTTTACAGAGTTCTTATACCTTTATTGCAGATGAAATTCAAAAGGTTTTCAATGCAAAAATATAATTTGCGAGGTACTAAGTACACTTACGAATTTCCAAAAGTGCAGGGTGTCCTAAAATGCATGTGAATCACAACAAAATTACTTTTTAATACCATGAATATGACAAACGTCCATTCTTCTGTAACTGGTTATTAGGAGTGATAGACAATGAATACGACTATCGGAGGTATTTCTTTTGGACAGATGCAGCATGGAACAATTCTTAAAACAGTGGATACTGTGCTTCCGAAAACCTACATCATTTTATCTAGAAACCATTACATCATTACATTTCAGAACATTGACGTATGGCCATGGGCAACAATCTTGGCAGAACATATAGTTTCTTTTGCTTTTATGATGAAATAGTAATTGTTCATCATGGTGATTTCATCCATCAATTTGTAGCTCCTCTTACTGAAGAAGAAATTGTCTCTGCATGGTTACAAGACAATGCTACTGCGCATATTGCAAATGTCTCTCAGAGTTATGTCCAAAGAGTTATCAGAAAAGATTTATTCCCTCAAGTTCTCCTGACATGAACGCAACCATATCTTCTTTCTTTGTGGCATGCTGAAAGATTGTGTTTATGATAATTAAGCACAAGACAACATCTCATGTCAAATCGTGTAAAACTTTTCGTGCAGTTAAAACAAAACATTATTTCGCGAGCTCGAAGGTGCCTTAACGTTGGCGAAGAACACTTTCAACATGTTCAACTGATTCAATAATGCTTCCAATGCTTTTTATGTTATTTTCAATATAATATATGTCTAAATATTTGATTTATAGCAAAATAATTAATGTCTAGTTAAAGTATTTAATATTTAATATTTATTGTAATTTAATTATATGAAGGCAAGTGAATGCATTTAAGAATAAAATAAAGGCAATGTCAAAATAGTAAAAAATTCAGACGTAATAGATCAAAATCCTAAATGGAGTATTAAATTAAAAATTAGTTTAATAGTTAACTTAATACAAATTGGTAAATCTTAAATACTAAAATAGTATAACCGACTTTATATGCAATATAATAATAATAATAATCTACTTTGAAGATATATACAAAATGATTCATTTTCTCTGATTTTAAATTATCATCATCATGCATAGTGCAATCGCTCATCACATTTTAATTTCTCGTTTCCCGCTTCTCATGGGGAATTAGGATTCTCCGAGTTTCTTGACCAGTCTGGCCATAGCATCAGCTTTGCAGCTATCCTTAAGATTTTCCGCTGACATAATTCCTTCCTCTTTCTTGATCCGGGCGACTGTAGTGTTCTTGCACTTGCTGAGTACGTGAAAAACGTTTTCCTTCTCTTAACGGCACAATCTACACAGATCGTCGATAAATTTTTTGGCAACACATAAATTGCTCATCACAAATTTCTTTTTATAAATAATGAGCAGAAAAGTGAATACATAATAAAATTAATTAAAAGCCTATATCACTTTGCATAGATCATGCTTTTAATGCCAGATTAAAAGTTGAAAGTCTTTTTAAGGCTAGTGATAGGAAAAGTGTTCTCCCTCTCCTCTCACCATTTGCAAAATGGACTGTGCCTCCTTGACCATAGAGCGCGGATAGTGAGGTGTGTCCTTGCAGATGGAGCGGAACATGTCCTCTTCATCCTCGCCTCTGAAAGGGGACTGTCCGACCATCATCTCATACAAGAGCACACCAAAGGACCACCAGTCCACTGATTCGTTGTAGTTGAGGCATTTGATGATCTTAAGGAGGGGCGGGATGGAATATCGATAGCTGCTTTAAATTGAGTTACGATTAAGTATAAAAACGGATATAGAACAAAAAAGAAAAAGCGGAATGCAATGATTTCAGTTCATATTATTAATTTACACGACTGTTAGTGCGAATACAGTAGTAGTAGTATTAGTAAAATGACTTGACAGCACTGTTCCATTTTGTATCAAGTCTTGAATTTAGTTGTATAAAAGCTCCAATTTATAGTTGTAATTAAACTTCCTTTTCATATTTTTGACCTTTATTATAATCTGATTACAATACTTTTCTTTTTAGGGAATTTTTAGGACTTATAATAGTTATCGACTAAATGCATTCTTTAAATTATTTATAAATTCAACATGGAGCCAAATTTCTTAGTTTAAATATTATATTATAAACATACGGAATTTTAAATGTATATTTTTATGTTACAGTTACTTGTGTATGTATTTGTTTTAGATTTATACTTTTTAAAATATAGATTATTTAAATAGAAATCGTTAAGGAAATATGTGTCTTTTCTTTTACAATTGATTTCTATTAATATTATTTCTTCTAAATAAATATAGTGACACTATAATTATATAAACATGAAAATGAGACTATTAATTAATAATATTATAATAATACATTATTCGATATCTATTTAACATAATATATAGTATTATGTGCAATAATTATAAATATACATATAAGATAAAATAAAATAAAAATGACTAAAATAAGTTAAATCTCTCTCTCAAATATACATAAGTCAAATTATGTAATCTATTATTCATTTCAAAACTATAGCGTATTTCGAGAAAATTAATGACAACATTAACTGCGCAATTGAAATCCATTTTTCACCTCAGGCGCAATATAATCAGGTGTGCCACAGAATGTTGAGGCCTTGTTATCGCCAAACACTGTCTCCTTGCACATTCCGAAATCGGCAATTTTCACGTGACCATCCCGATCTAATAATACGTTATCCAATTTGAGATCTCTGTAAAATTTTATAACAAAATATACTTAATGAAAATAATAATAAATGATAATAATACGACATTAATAAAATAAAGTAAAAAAAAACTATCAATGTTTGTAGTTTTCAGACAAATTTGTTGAACATATTTGATCAAACTTCTGTTACAAGATGTTATTAGAATGATTTAGGCAATCATGTCAATATAATATACAATAATAGAGAGTATTGTGTATAATTCAGGTATATTTATTTAAATAAGCTAAAAATATATATAAAAATGTTTGCTATTTTTATATCAGGGTGCCCGCGGCTTTTCAAAAAAAACTTCCAGGCAGACCAGTCATTTTCCCTGACACCAGTTTTTCAGGGAACC
>JAYRBW010019474.1:0-12769 GCA_036023295.1 Invenusta paracnida
TCTAAACTAAAGTCCTCCACACGCCGTTAAAGTGTATGTGTCCCGCAATTTCACCATAGGTATACATGTGTGTGTGTTCAAGGACAGAGTATTGTATTTTACTAATTCTGCAGTAAATAGACAATCGGTCACAGGATTAACAGCAATAATTTCAACTACATAATGATTACGATAGGTAATATAGATAATATATAGGTAAATTTCTTCAATTGAAGATTATTATTTTTCGTAAAATTTAAAAATTAAAGTTTATTGAACTCTACAGAAAATATGGTATCATCTCACTGTTAATATGGATTATAATAAAGCTGCAGTTAACCTAAGTAAAATACATGGCATTTTTATTACTATGCACTTATAATATAAATTAATAAATATAAATAACTATAAATACACTAGTAAATTCTAAGGGCTAAATTTTGTCTGTCTAACTTGTTTTACTCGTGATTCCTTGTTTTTGGACTTTTATTCCATTAAACCAGCAATGCCTATATAACTCTCCCCAAATATTGACTAGTTCACTACCTAATCAGTTGATTGACAAGACGTCTTGCAGACACGTTACCTCCGACGAGACCACTTTGTGTCCTAACAGGGTGTTCTGTAAAGGCAAATGAATCATTTTAGTATTATATATATACATATTCTGCTGCTATGATTGATCACCTTGTCATTATAACAACTCATGACAGTCAAATAAAAGACTGGCATAAAGACATTTCTATTTTGAGTGTATATTGTCATGGTCCTTTGTTTCACATCTACATATATATTATGTAGCAATAGTCTGTTTTCTAATGTAGGCAGCGTAAATTATAAGCTATAAATAGTTATATACATATATGCATGCATGCGTTTGTACTTTAATTTAATTTAATTTTAATTTAATATAATTTATCGAGTTATAATTAAGTCGAGTACCCGATTACGACCGAGTATTTAATTTAATTAATTACTAGATCGTTTTTTGAAAATGTTATTTTAAAGTATAGGGTTATAATGTTTTATTTGATAACATTTTAACACAGCAATATATTATAACCGATGACTGAAAAACAAAATTGAACATGACGGTTAACTCATTTTACTATGTTATTCGTAAACATTAATGGATTTTATGATAATATTTCAGATTTAAGTTTAATAATATATCAATTTTTTGTTATATTTGATATATTTGACCCTTTAGAAGAATTTAGTCATGTGGAGCTTCTATGCCGGTTCCGCTTTGACAGTGACAGTTATATCAGTAGTTTAGTGTATAAATGTTTACTATACTCATTAGCCAATCCGCTGACATTTTATATTGCCAACACACCCTAGACAGTCGCGTGCGCCTTTGTCTGACGCTTTAGAACCTGCGTAGCTAAGGTGAATATGACGTGCGTGCAATGTATTTTCCAAAATCTATAAATAGATTTCTTCATGCTATTATAATGTTAGAGTGTGATTGTGCATATAAACGCTGAATCTAATTTAACATTTGACCGTTCTAATCTAATATTTTAGATTAGAGTGATCTAATATGCTGAGTCTAGCCTATAATAGATCTGAGACTAGGTCTAACCTATAGATCGGAGAATGTTGTATACTATTTTAAAGCCAAATTGACTATTTTAATATTATACAATGTCTTATTTTGTAATTCTGGGATTTATTGGCTCTATTGGGTGCATTATAGTATCATGATCAATAGTGCTGTTTGTTTTGTTCATTAATGTTATTCTATACATTCGTATTTTCTGTATCTATCAGTTTTTTCACATGTTTCCAATCTCTGTCCTTGTATAATTAGTTGATATTTGTTAATTATATCGATTTCTATGTATTATGATTACATAGTCTAAGTATCGCAAATACTTTGATAACGTGTGTGGTCCTCAGATATATAATATTATTGCCTCTACTGACTTTATTTTCACGGCAGCAGTGCTTTGTTTTTTTAAATAAGAACTGAACAAGTGATTGGAATAATGTAAGGCTCTTAATTTACTGCACAAAGTCATCCTATATAGTTCGATGCCAATTTTTTGTGTCTATCTCATAATACAAAACTGGACAACTGGACATACTTAGTCTAAATATCTCACGATTTAGGCGAGAAAACGGACACAAACTACACTTAAGCCCTTATTTTTTAATAAATTGTATCATATATAGGCTTGCAAACATTTTATAGTCGAATACAGATCTATAATGTACTTAAAAATGTATGTAAAGAGATGACATGTTAACGCGTTTTTTGGTATAAAATGCACTGGGAACGTCTAGCCAAAATCAGGGTAGGTATATAATATTGCCACCTATAACCGGTAAGGTAAAGGCACCTATAGTTAAACTATATAGACGTACCTATGTAATAGTATAATAGGTATTTCTAGTGGAACATATGTCCGCATTTATCATGATTACTACATGCGAGTATTATGTAGCATGATGAGCGCGTCGTCCTACACGATTTGGGAAATATCCTATTTTCAATTTCTTTGGACTGTGCAGATACTGCGCCTATAGGCACCCATATTTATTCTGGTGTATATATTTCTGGAAGTTTTCGCTTTTTCTTAGTCTTGGATTTAAAATTAAATATATATATATATGTGTTAATTAGCCTAAATTAGTGCCTTGGTTGGGGATTTATTCCTCTCACAATATAACATGTGTAAATATATAGTTCCTAGATGTTGTACAATATGTTATTTCTGCTTTTTTATCTATATTATCGATGCATTTTAAGTATTTTAATTTTACGTTCATGGATTTTTGTACTTTTGACTGATTGCTAATCGTAATTAATCACGAATATATTTTATTAACTACACTTCGATTAAGTTTTTTTAAATTGAGTATTGACATTTTCTTAAAGCTTGAATATTTGTTTATTTATATAGTTAACAGTTTTCTCGATTTATAATTTATTATTGTGTATCCTTTTATGCATGCCTCAAACTTTAAATACAACTGTCATGTATAGAACAAATATGTGGGTCAAATATTCTAAGTCGATTATAATAATTATTGTTGAAATAATTATTTCTTCATATTTAACCATAAATACCTACTATATTTATCATTATTTATTTATATGGTTTGTAACGCGTTGTTCTGAATTTATATTGACTATATACATATATATATTTATTTATTTAACTGTTTGTAAATAATTTAGCCAAAATAATGTATTTATTTCATTATTAGTTATATATTTCTTTAAAAATGATTAAGTATGTCATATTGAGAATAAGATCTGCAGTAGGTATATTTACGCATATTGATATATGTTACAATGGTTATTTTTAGAAATGTTTGGCGCATATGCTTGCTAGACGTTTTGTCATGTTCGACAGATAAATATTAGCCCGATTAGGTGTCGCATCATGTTATATTTCAGACTGTCTGGAATGTTAGGAATGGTATTTTACACAAAGTATATGTGTTTGTAATCATATTGATTCTTTGTATGATCTACATATGTTTATACGATCTTTTTATCTTTAAAATATGCATACTTATTCTTTCTAAACATGAAAATAAATGATTCCAAAAATACATATTTTTATTAAGTTACTTAAATAAACTGTATTTACAAAGTTGTTTTTATACACAAGTGTATAACATAATGTTTTTCGTTAAGTCAGCAATAATTAATAACTAAATACAAAATTTTACATATATAAGTATTACTTTTACTGATGTATTGTTCAACCAAAATAAATCCTCAATTAATGTTTATACTGTGCAGAATTACGATTTGAATGCACCAAAATTGACAGTGTATAGATATTAGGTATAGGACTACGCTGTAGCCGCCAAAGTAGCCTTGCTTTCGGCTATGCCAAGATAGTTTACCAATCAATAGCGATTTAAGATTATAGGCATTTAAAGAAAGCAAATTGTATATATGTAACAATCAAATTTAACAAAACAGGAATTACACCTAATACAAGCATATTTACCCGTGACATTGAGATATTAAAAATGATATTTTCTAATAATGCTGTCCGTAAAAGTCGCTCACTGAATATCTCCAGATATGATTGGTTTTATTCGACTAGGAGTAATTTTCAAATGATTTGATAATATAGAAAAGTTATGTTTGCCTTTTGTTAACGAGTCTGATACGTGTTAGCTAGATGTGACTCAGTATCAAATACTAGTTATGATATAGACTATAATACAGTGTCTATGTACACAGGTTGAACAAGAAGATGTGATTACTTCTTTGTTATAGAAAAGTTCCTGACGCAATTAGCAAGCTGTACTTTTATTGATGTTGTTTAGATTCACATCAACATTGCGGATATCCTGATACATGGTCAAGTATACTTGACCTTGCCTTGAATGAATTAAGTACATATTTATATGCTATACATTCTGTTTCTTTAGCGATAGATATGAAGTGTTTGTGATGGACTTGTGAGAGACACAATATCCTTTTTAAAGTATAAAGATGTGATTATATTATTAGTTTTTTTGTGGTCTGTAATAGTTATTTACTTAATTTACCAATAATAGCTATTTGGAAAAATGTTGACGTATTTTTCATTTTATGTATTTTTAATGTTAAAGGTTTATTTAGTTTTTGACCATGTAAAAAGTATTGCAAAAAATAGGAATAAATGCCTTTTAAAGATATAATATACATTTATATATAGGTATAAATTATATTATTATATGATAATAATTTTCATACAATTATAAACGAATTTATTTTATGTAGCGCGCTTTTATAGTTCAGAATATTATTTCAGATCCGCATATACGTGTACATGTAAAACGGTATTTGTGTGACTAGTTTTTCAATAATTTAAAACTGTTTATTGACGCGTTTTTTTAGGTTAGCGTGCACTGCTCTTCTACAATGTATCTATTACTTGTTTAATTGCATTTTATTTGGGTTATCTTCAATACTAGAAATGTTACACCTCCTTTATTGAATCATTTGAAAATCCAGCGCCGGTTTATGTTATATATACTAATACTGAAACAACTGGAACGGTCGGAAATACGCATAAACAGGTTTTATGTGTATGTTATAACTATGTGTATCCATAGAGTTCTGACAATGTTTGGAAAGACAGAACATGCCGCGGTGTGATACACAATCTTGTAAACAATCACAAAACTGTGTACTGTCCGCATACATACATGTATCTAGGCTGATAGTGTAACTTCAATGAATGTATAAACCAATCTAATTCTGCATGTGGCCAATGTTTTTACTTGGTGCTATACTGTCCTGAAATTTCGGTTTTCATTGCTCTATAATGCGTTATAATGTTTGAGAATTATTGAAAGCACGACCAATTTTTGCTTCCACTGTATAAGCCTCGTGTATAAGCATTCATGTGTTATACTTCGTTTGTTGTCTCGTATATCTTATTATTTCCTAAGACGGATTACTAATTTATTATTGTTGTTGTTTTGAACATCAAACCCTTGGCAACCCTGGATTTGTACTAAGTGCAAATGTTCCTCCGCTTTAACTAGATACATTTAATTATAGATGTGGAGCCCAGTATTAAACACATTGATACCTCCTACCGGAAGTATATCACTTTAAAATTATTATCAGCCATTAGTACCTGTTTTGTGAATTTACGCATGATGCATCTACTTATTTGAAACATATGAACATGGGTATAATATTTACATAGTTTTCCTTCGTAAATTAACATATCTATACATAAATATAATAATATGTTATCAATATTATATATTGATTGCATTATGTAATAACCTTAAATTAATAATATTAATAATAAAAGTAATAAATCGATTAATTTTTTACTAACAAGAGAAGCATAGTTATTTTTATTGTGGATAAATTCTTTATATTCTTCAGTAGTCTCAATCGACTTCATCGAAATGTATATATCTATATATATGTATGTATATGTTTACGATAATTAAGTTAAGGAATATACTACAATGACCTAATTAAGAACCTAGATGCATTATATTATTATCGACCAAATTAATTTTGATAAAATTATATTTTACATCTCGGATATCTTTTACTTAAAATTGTGTTATAAACAATATCCTACAAGTGGTTGCAACTCGATACCTGGATTGTTTACTCTGGGCATCGTCCCAAGTGGGAATTTTGGGCATGGTGTTTTGATCTCAGCCGCGTTATCACAGCTACCTGTGAAAAGTGGGCAATCCTTCCATTACATGTGTAAGATAGATGCGAGCAAGTATAACACTATGTACATACGAATATTTTGGATATAAAGAAGAAATATTTGTCGATGACCAACCATTCCTACAGATACAACGGCCTTAAAAGATGGTAAATAGTGTGTGCTGTTAGTGAGAGTGATGGCAAGAATGTCGGTGACATAAATATTACTGTAAGTTGGATATAGAGTAGCAATAATAATACGGTAGGTCAAAGTGAAATTTCTTTATCTTATTACTTAAAAAGAGCTGTTTGTATTGCGTTAGTTACGTTTATTTATAAGTTATATTCTCATACACACCATATTCTATATTTTTATAATTCTATATTGTAATAATGCCTTCTTTTCTTTTTAATGTTGTTTTCGTTACTGTTTTCGAAAAAAGTGATTTTACTATTTTTTTACATATATTTAAGCTTATTTTCATAGCATATTGAGTAATTTATATTTCTAAAGATATAAAGTTTGTCCATCATTATTTTTGATGATGTTTGAACTTTTTTATTTTCTAACATTTGGAGGTTTGGAGACAATGTCGTTTTCTGAATATTTACATTGTTGTATTTTCAATCATTTTAATAATCCAATTTATAAAGAATATAATTGTCATGCAAGTCTCGCTTTGACTTGTTTTTTATTGAGATAAATTGAAACTGTCATTTTTTTTTTCTTAAATTTAATTTATTGTCTTGGGTACAAAGTCTTAACGAAAATTCACAGTCAATTTTGTCCATCTAATTATACTTAGCTCTCAGCAACAATCAGCAATTTACATAATGGAGAAACAGCTATACAGACAGCCTTTATTTTAACACTCTAGATAAGTATATGCCTCACTGTTTCTTCTTTATATAACTTTAAAACACAAGAGAATTTACTTAAATGAACTCTAAATTTCACTAAAATTGAAGAAAAAATATTCATTAATTCATATATGTTATATATATTAGGATAAAGAATAATAAGAGTTTCTTTCCTCTTATAAAGTAGAAGAATTTCCTTTCTGTATATATAATCAAAATATATAGTTGTAAAGTATCCGCTCAAGGGAAACTTACAAATTAATTTAATTATCTACGCAGTATGTTTTCTAATTAAAGAAACACTTTCATTTACAAAATAAGACTAGTATATAGTCTAGTTTTCTTCCCCATTATTTTCTCAAATAAAATTACTTTGCTGTTTATAAATACTAAATCGTGTCCACAAATTTAAACAGCCATTTTTATCGGATTTCCATAAATGAAAGAGAAATAACAAGGCATCTTGGCATATTTTTGTTTCATTTGAGTCCAGTGTCTGACACATTTTATACTGTAGTATTTAAGACGCAAAGCAATCAATTTCTATAGATACAATGTTTCATTTCATCGGCGTTGAATGAAATAAGGCATTTAGATCGGTCATTTTTAATTCAGTCATCCAGAATTATATTCTATTACAATTAGCGGAATCTTGGTTAAATTATTTCTCAATTAACTCATTTTTGATTGGTGTCTTTCTTCTTCAGCCGAACGGCACGTCCTTCCGCCGGGATGAAGATGACGTCTTCCTGTTGATGTCTCCACTCTCGAGCCAGAAGCATCCGGCCCTTCTACAACCAGCCCCTCCCCCCACTCCTCCCTCGCATCACCTCCACTACGCAACTATTGACTTCGAGCATCAGAAACTAGCCAGTGGTAAGACAGTAACCACGACAACTCTCGTCAACAACGGCACGGGAAACATGCAAGGCTCGCATGCCTCTCCCTCGGCCACCTTTGTATCTCTGTCCTGTAGTGGAGCAACAGCCAATGGTGAGGAGGGAGGGAGAGACGTCACAATGGCTGCACCAATCATGATGAATGGAAGCGGTGGGGGGGCAGAAGACGAGCAGTGCACCTACGTGTACATATGTGACGAGCGGACCCGGGCGATGACAGAGCTCATTCATGAAGAGAACCAGCTACAGCAGGCCCAAACGCGACATAACTGACTCTGACAAACCAACAATCTATGCTAGTGACCATCACACTAATCATCGTATACTTACTGCACGACGCACCAGTGTAAGTAAAGAAAGCGTTATTAAAGAATTCCAAAACATGCCAGGGTGGTAAAAACTATGACGTGCTTTGCATTGCCTAATAATATCAATTGCTTAATCGTGTTGTGTTGTGTAATGTGAAGCATAAAATTCTATAAAATAAGATCAATCTGTATTTGTGTGGCTGTATGTTCTATTCTATTTTTTGTTTCTTCTTATACTACATAGTTATGTTAACCATCTGACATCAGCTGCAGGCTGAGGATATAAGGTGTAAATAGAACTGACTTTTAACTTTACAATCGAGTTTAGATGGAATGCATTTATATATTTTAAAAGATAGACTAACCACTGTTTATCAACGTTGTTAGATGGTCACAGCTTCCTTTTACGATATTTCATAATTGTCAGATATTAAAATGTCTTATTCTCGAATTTGATAATCATATCAGCCTTTGTCGCAATACTTTATTTTTATGAATTTAAAACTTTAACAGTTATTTATAATTCTATTCAAATTTAAAATTGTAAAATGATGCTTTATTTAAGAAAAGTTTTTGTATGTCTAAATTAGGAAAGAACAGCTAAGTTGACATTGAGAAAAAACATGGTTCATATTTCCATTTCATCGCCTCAACCAAAAAGGTGATATTTTCATTTAACAACTGTCCGTGTCCGTTAGGAAAATCGTTTATTGCTGATTAATTATGGAAAAATAAATCCACTGAATTAAAAAAACAGCCACACTTAATTAACACTTTTTAACTACACGTTCGTTCCTTTAAAATAACTTATCTTGAAACAATTATATGTCTATCTATATGTATAAATTCGATTTTGTGTTTTAAGATATATACATAATAATTATTGGTATTTCTGATCTTTTGAAACACTGCTGATGTTATAATATGTCAACCAGGCCAGCAACATTACATTTTTGTACAGTCATAATTTTATTTATTATTTCCTTGCCGTCACCATTGTTTGTTGAACACGAATTAAAAGAAAAGTAATTTGATACATTTCGCTAAAAATACAGGCAAAAATATACCTATTACTGACCTAGTAGTTCATTTCTGATTCAACTCTATTTTGTACAATATTGTTATAAAAACATTACATATATTATTACTTACACAGAACTACGGATTGCTTTTGTATTATTATTAATATTATTATATTTTATTGCATTTTGGTGGTGGTGGTTTGTGGAACAATTAATCCTATATCAACATGGCTTAATTTTGGTTTTATTAATTAATATCGAAAATGATAGCAATTTAAATATTTGTATGTTGTAATTGCCTAAAATATCGTTTTGAATTAAAACATTATTTGTGTCATTTTCTACATTATATAACCTTTAATTTTGACTACATTTATAACTCGAAATTAATTTTTTGAATAAATTATGCTGTTGAATTATATTTAGTTGACAAAGATTTCCTCCTTAACCACTTTGCACGAATTCAATCATCCGTCGATTTGTCATTTGTAAATAATACACTTTTCATACAAAACCTATTTTACGAATACGTAAGCACGTTTTGTACACAAACACACATTTAACGAATACCGTTTATTTAACCCATGATACGTATACTTTTATGTTTTGTAAATTATTTCTCACCCTCAATCCACTATTTGTATACTTATTATCGATAGATGAGACTCATAAAATTTTTATTTAAGTTGAATAAATTGACTGTTAGTTGGCATATTTTTGTTTCATTGGTAGGTCGGTCCGGTGAACCATTTTTTCTCCTTCCTTCCTTCCTCCCGCCCAAGTTTAAAGTGAAGTTATTGTTGTTTTGTAGGTTATACACAGCCAAACGTTCTAGTATGTATCATTTGGATATTAAAATCCTGTTTTATTGTTGACAAAGGACTTTTTTATTATGGTATATATAGTATTAAATCAAAAAAGTAGTAACAAGTATAGCTTGTTCACATTTTAAACAAGATATTTTACGATTAAAATGTTCAGCTAAACTGATTGTTTCCTTTATTTATTTATTTTACTCTCAACACTGAGATACGAAAAAATATTTTTAACTTATTTAATGTAGTAGTACTACATATTTTATGTATAATACATAATTGTGTGTATTTGATTCGAAATTCAAAATATGTTTTTTATTTACTATAATACATCTTTAAGCAATATAACATCAATATTGTTATTAATTTATATAGTACATTATTATTTACTTCAACTGAAAAATTGTATCTAAAGTTATTTTGTTTTAGTCTTCGTTTAATTTCTTTAATTATTTATTAAACAGTACTTACTCATGTATAGCTATAGTAATATTAACTGTTTATATATTCTTTTGATTTTAGCTCTCAGGAATCTATGTGTAAAACTTATCGTATTATTTATTTCTGTATGAAAGTAGCATATCAATACCGTGCGTGGATTTTTGCTGTACGAGATAACGCTTAAATTATATACTTCTGACTAAAAATAATATTTGTCAGTTCAATATAATATTTCACACATAAAATTGGTATTCTTCTATAAAATAGGTATTATACAGTTTACACAAACCTTAGAATGTAAGCAATCATTTAAATCTGAAGCGATTTGTCTTTGAAGATTTTTAATAATTTATGAAGATTCCATAATTGATTATATATTCTTAATTCAAACATTTAAGTGTAATATATCTGCGTAATAACATTTTATACCCATGAAAAAAACCTATAAACTTAAAAAAAGAGAATGTATAGTTTTATTTGCTTAAAATCTGCGGTTTGTAGAATGTTCATAAAATTTAAACAATACGTTTTGTTAGTACAAAAAACGTAACTTGATGAAAACAATAAATCATTTCAACTGGAATATATGTTGATAGCTATAACGAAGCAATCAGACAGATTATAGCCTTTGAAACGACACTGCAAAATAGGGAAACAACCAAAAAAGGATTAAACAGAATTTAGCTCAAAAATGAAAACATGCAAAGAAAAGCAATACTGCGCAGCAAAGGCTAACTACTAACTCATTAATGGGTGAAGCATCTCATTCTGGAAAAGAAATATAAATAAAAAAGAGAAAGGCTGGGTCTATTTAGTTTAAAAATAATTATATATCAAAAAAGTCCGGTTCATTATTCTTCTTTTCAAGTTGAAGGGTGCTGCAAATCTGTTTCTCTTCGTCTGTTGTATTTGCTATTTTTATTTTTTTACAGGCCATTTCGTTAAAAAAGGTCGTATTTTAAGTTGAAGTTTTTTTATAAAGCTAAAAATGTTTAAAAATTATTCAGTGTATTTACAACGTATCTGTACATTAATAAAATCATTAAATACATTATTTAATCAGTTATACTACAGGGTGTTTCATAAGTCACGCCCCACTGGAATTCCCAAAAGAAATTTACAATTGGAATTTCCAAAAGGATATCTGTGTTTATTTCATAAAAGGATATCTGTGTTTATTTCATAAAAGGATATCTGTGTTTATTTCATAAAAGGATATTTGTGTTTATTTCACATCAATCATGGTTTATTCTATATAATAGAAATAAGTTATGTTTGTTTTGGATCAGGCGATTAGTATTATTATTAATTTAAACATGGCAACATTTTCATTAGAAGAGCGTACACAAATGATTTTCATCTATGGCGAAACGCAAAGTGTCTTTACGTTCAACAATAGTTCTAAAATCTGTAGCCATCTTGGCCAAAGCATAGAGTAATAATAACAAGAGAGTTCACTCTGTCCAAATTTCTTTTATGGGTTGAGCAAACACACTTTTTGGCATTTTTGGCTTATATTAATATCACAATTTTTTCTGAATACAATCATTATTAATAGACTATTTCATGTAGCATTTTATTATATATAATTGTAAAGGTACGTCCAGTCACACAATTTAATTATGCTTTAAATAAACTCCATAACAAAATGTAACTAATCTGAGCCGTCCATTATGTTTAGAAAAGCGAAACAAATATAACCCATTAAGTAATATTAAATAATATGCATAATTTAAATAAAAATTAAATATGTGTTTGATTAAAATATGCACACGAAACATAGCATTTTTAAATAATAAATCAATACACTAGAAATAAATCGAAACACTCAATAATATTTATCGTATTATACCTACAGAGTATGGAATTACATTATACTAGGTGCAGCGTTTTTAAATAACACCACGTATATAAAGAAAGGACAAAACTTTCCGCTATAACATATAAGTAATGTATAAATGTATACATATAACTGACGTGTTAAAAAAATGGCACGATTTTACTGTAATTTGCGATAATATTAAGTCAACCAATCAGAATTCAGATACAATTGAATCAATGCTATAAATGTATGTGCTGCGATATCAGGTAATATATAAGTATATTTGCAAAAATTCGTTTTATCTGTTATTTTGTGAAAAATCATATCATTTGGTTGACAAAAGGTGTAACATTATGTTGGTAAGTTTTTAAAAGAGCCAACCTTATAAGTAGTAGGGAAGGTGCGTTTCCAGAACAAAGACCCTCCCCCTCCGCCCACGCACCTACGCATTTTCGAGAACAAAGACCCCCC
>JAYRBW010019485.1:0-12769 GCA_036023295.1 Invenusta paracnida
TCAGGTAATATAAAATTTAATTTGTTGTTTATTATAGACATCTATCCATTGACCTACTTATCTCATCTGTAACATTTAATTTTTATAACATGAAGGTATCGTTATGGTAAAACTAATTTAGTTTTAATAATAAAAAACATAGTTAGCTCAAGTCAAATATATTTTTAAAGAGCTAACACACTTTTTGCCTATTTTAGCTTATAATAATATTATAGTTTTTTGTTGCATATCTATTTGTCTCAATACTATATATATGCTATTTTATATTTGTGTTTTTTAAATCGAAATAAAGATATTCATAAATTAACAAATTAGTTTCTCGCTAGTGCAGCCTGCTAGCACTGGAGTAGCGCACTAGTATTGTGTAATTTCTTTCATTTCACAAGTTAGTTGTCAGCCAATCACTGAAAGCTATTTCAGATAATCATTGATTTAGTATATTTAGTACTTCTAGCTAAAAATAATTGTTATGCAATTTTGGATAAAATCTTATTATTTGTTTTACATTTAGTGTAACATTATGTTTTTGAGTTGTTAAAAGAGCCAACCTTTCTTTTATTTCGTTTTTACGGTGATTCTAACAATATAAGTTTTGTTCTTACCAAAAAATAGATAGCTGTCTATTTTACGCTAAAGTGAGCTATTTTATAACGTGTAAGATAGAGAAACAGTGATTGCTATGCAAAATCTAGGCTCCTAGCAACGGTTGCTACGTAAAAATATGATTTTTCTCATATCTGGAACATTTCCAATATATGTTGAAAATGTTATCAAAGTTGATTAAAGTTTAGGGTATGTTATTGGGTCTGAAGAAGAAAAAGAATAATTATAATTAGAATAAGAATAATATTGACGAAAAAAGCCGATGTTTGCACCTTGATATCTTGAGTTTTATAATATGTAGTTATGACGTTGAAAATTGACTCACTGATACATTTTTGGCGGCGCTCTTTGAAAAGTGTAATCATTTCAAAATAAAAATTAGTTTTTAAATGGTAGCAGTTTATAAAATGACCGTTCTTGTGGTATTCTAATATACCTTCTGTATGCATGAGCTGCGTGAGCTAACAACCTACTGCGTAAGTTTATATAATTGTTAAAAGTTACAGCTTGTTAATTTAAGAAACATTACATCAGTCAAATTACAGACTTATATGACTATAGAATAATATAATTATATCGCCCTATACTTACATAATTAAAGACAGTGCATAGCGCTTCAGTTCATGTTATATGTAGGTAATATATTGTATTACTTGTAACATCAAATAAAATATCAATTTTATATTATGGAGTGTGACAAGGTGTTTATATATTATGATTATGAATGTATTATTATAAATGTAAAAGTTTTTATATTTTCAATTGTATATGTAAATGTAAGATTATCTCTTGAATACTAACCCACAACTCATTATATCATGTAATTTTCATTGTCGCATACTCAACCATTTAACTCGTAAATATAAATTAATTATATTAAAGCTATAAACAGCTTAATAGTTGCTGATTTTGTATTCACATTATTAACTTTAAGATTACGAAAAAGTTTACATATTTGACCCAAACCAAATACAACTTTATATGTTATGATGGGATATACAGATTAACTTATATATAAAAGTTAATACTTACCAAATTTACCATAAATAGACAGATGGTAAATATCGAATACAGGTTTAACTGTTTTAGTAGTCAACAGAAGATATCGTCCTTTTTTGTAACACGGAATGGCAAATATACCATGTGTGTTTCTAAAAGGTTGAACAATATAACATACCTGTTGATCGCCATCTTCAGTTTCAACCTGAAATATATGTGTAATACATATAACATATAACGTGTTAACCATACCTACATAATTGCAAGGTATCAATCATTTTATATAACACAAACTTGTACAATTTGGATTTAGTGATTACTGTTCCCCATATGGATTTGAAAAAAAAATATAGCAACCTAGTATTTGTTGCAAAACATTAATGTTTCTCACAAATTTTTGGAGTATACATTGCAGTTATATAATCAAATGAATACGTGTTTATGCGTAGTATGATAATATTTGCATGTTTAAAGGTATACAGACAAACTAATACTTTAGTTTGAATGATGCGTATTGTTTAGTCGTTATATTAAAATGTATACTTAAGTAAATTATCTACCTATTTACTATTTTTGATTAGTTTTTCCAATAAATTGATGTAGTTATGTGTCGAAATTTGTTTGACCACTTAAAACGATAAACCGTACACTTCCAAAAAGTCTAAAAAATATGTTTTTGTAATTGTTACTATACGTTACAATCAGAGGGCTACATAAAATACATAAATCTGAATACACAAAACTAATTATAGCTCAATAAACTAAAACTTGCATGCATGTAACAATCCTTTTGCACTGTACTGGCGAGATGTAAATAATTGCAGTTGTAGTACAACTCTTACCAGCAATCATATATGTTAAATCGATCAATTAGAAATAATTAACTTAATTATGTTAAATCAAAACATGTTGGTATCGTGTCAAACATATTATGCTTACGTTAACACGTATGTATATAGTTTTTACCACTGTCACTTTTTACTATTTGTTTAGCATCATAATATGTATATAAAATACCAACTTTTAGTTTTCATTCATTTCCATTAGTCTATTTTACAAGATTTGAAGTATTTGTTCTGGCCACTATTTACTAGGACGTTCAATTTATGTATTGTGTAATTTAATTTGCTTGTTATATAAATATTACCTTACTGAATTTATATATGTACTTGTTCCACTCCACATTTAACTTTTGATGGAGAAGTATTACTTTAAAATATAAGATATAATTCAATTATAACTCTCTTTCACTTGACTTGACATAATCAAATATGTCGCATTAAATTGATCTTAGTGATGATCTGTAGTCAATTAATCTGTCATAGCTAAGCATCCCTAACTTTCCAAAAATGTGTGTTTAAATAAAGATTCCAATATAGTAACGAGATGGGACACTCATCCGAGCAACACAAATAGAGTATAAGATAGTAGGGTCACTTTTAAAACTAGGGTATTATATAAATCACAATAGCTAGGTTTTTAGAGGTATGGGGGTTGTATCTTAAATGCCAAGGGCTTCTGTATATATGTAGTTGACATATCGATCTACATTTTGATGAGTATTACTATTCTTTGTTCGCCAGGACTTTACACATGTATATTTGATCACATTTAAGCGTGACTTTTCACTTTATTGTGCTTTAAACATGCCTTGTACGTACTGTGCTGTTAAATGCAAATCATTTTATAAAAGAAACTTGAATCACAATCTCCAGATATATCGTTAATAATTATCCAAAACATGAACGATTTAAATATTGGTACTGTCGAATTCGTAGAGGGATCAAGTATTTACCAAAGAAAACACCAAGAAAGCGAAACTTTGTTATTTACATTTCACTCCGGAAGATTTAAGAAGATTTTAAGAAGATTCCGGAGGCAGAATATTTAAATCCAGCAAGCAGACACTCCAGCAGAGACAAATCCCTTACTAGAAGGCAATATCAATAATTCTATTATGTTTTTAAATATATATTTAATGTTTTAAACGAATGTTCTAAACTGTCATTTGTATTAAAACTTATTTAAAACGTTTATGATATAAGAGACGAGAGAAATGCTTAATTTAAATTTTAAAATATTTATACATATCACATGAAGAAGAGGGAAAAATTGTTAGCTAATGTTTTGGAATCACATAATTATAGTAATAAAGTACCTTAATAATTAATTGATATTAATTAAGATATTCAATTTAAGTAGTCATAATGTTGACTAGTATATTTATATTATTAATTATAACATTAATTAAATAATAAATGTGTTAATTATCATGACTCGGAATCACTAACCATCTAGCGGCACTAAAGTAAATGTGTGCAAACGTATTTAAATATAATTTATTGAACATATTTAAACAAAAAGAAGACTGAACATAGTCAGCAGTTTAAATTGAAAGTTACACCTTTTGTAATACAACAATATAAAAAAATATTTATTGCTTTAAGATATTGTTTCGTTCTAGAAAGCTGAAAAAGGATGCCATTCCGAATATCTTCCCAAGACTTCCCAATTTGTTTTCAGTCAATGAATCGAATGTATGAGAGATTATCTACCATTGAATGAAGAGCGGCAGAAGCGCTTCAATTAGAAGGTAAATCAACTGATTTTCTTGAAACAGATATATTAACAAATGATGATGACTGTGTTAATAGTGTCAAGCAAGAAAGCTATTACTCCGACTTTTATTATCGATATATTCAATAAAAGCTGTTATTGTTGAAATATAGGTGCAAATAACAAATATTTTTCTCTCAGTTAATGTCAATCATCTAGTTTCCTTTGACTTTTATTTTTCCTTTGAAAATAATTTATGGGGGAATAAAAATATATCTATATCAATAATTCGCTACTAAAAATGACAACAATATTTTGAAGTATTGATTGAAAAATGTTGAACTGTATGCTCAAACATGTGATTTTTTGAATGAATAAAGCTACTAACTCAAACAAGTTGAACGCGCTGACCCTACTAACGTACTTGACTAGAAAATAGTGTCTCATCCCTTCGTTATATATGAATCCTTGGTTTCAAATATAGTTGACACAATTGGGTTAAGACGTTTATATAATATGAGTATAGATGCATTTTAAATGTGTACCATTAACGCTGCTCCCTCCGGAATATGCTTCCCGGTTTTCATATAGAAAACTGTGTATGCTATATCAGCTTCCATGCCAAGGTCAATTTTTATGGAGTCCTTCTTCCCTGCGTTATATTTCGAATATGAATCATAATCATTATCCAACAATTTATATTCTTTTGAATCGGCAGAGATGTATTCCAAAGTTCCAATATAGTTTTGTTTGTAAACGTTTTTGATTACTGAAATGTATTATTAATGTATTACAACTATATAATATATATATATAAATGTTAACCATGTACTAGCTTTATTAGTAACAAAATATTGTATGTATTACATTAATGATCAATAAAATTGTCTACATATAATTGTCTATGAAGAACATATGATTTAAAAATCAATCAATTAGTATTAAGTGAACTAATAAAAATACAATTTTTTTAAACATCATAATCATTCATAAAACACGTGAGTTAACATTTTGTAGTTAGCGACTAAAGTTTCGTATTATTTATATGTGACAATGAAAAAAACATTGACTTAAAATATTAACCGAATACGTATTCAATTATGTATATATACAAGCTTATCGCTAGATAGTTCAATAAAGTATACATTGGTTGAGATAATGTTTTGTGTTAAGTCTGGTGTTATTGTGAATTCCGTCCCCCTAAATATCTGCATTGACTTAACACCGGCTTAACACCGGCTTAAAGTCTTTCGCTAGCAAGTTTGTATTTCGTCTTTTCATAATGTTTGTATATAATGAACTTTAGTGTATTTTTTGCATATTGTTTCATTCAAATAAATGTTTATTTAATTTGTTTGTTTGTTTATTTATTTGTATATGTGTTTGTTTGTTTGTTTGTTTATTTAATAAAATTTAAATACGTATATAAGAACTGCAAGCTAGCAACATTAAACAAAAAATACGCATCGGATATTTCTTAGAATATCTAGCAATTCATCTCAACAATTTTAATTTTAAATAATGCAGAAAGCAATTTTATTGATATTGTTATTGTTATTATCAATTAGTATTATTGTGAACGAGTTTTCGTGGACTGAGTGCAGGCTGGAAAAAGTATTTAGAATAATATTATAGAGAGAATAGATACGTTAGTGAAACAAAGACAATTCAATAGAATGTTTGAGTTTTATGAAATAACAACCAAGGATATTGATGCTGATATCAATGATCACTCAATAAAAAGCCTTTTACAAATCTTGATTTGGACACTGTATTCTGACTATGAAGCCATCTACATAAAGGACAACCTGCTTCTTAAAACTATTAAGTAAAGTTAGTATATGTACATCAAAACTCAACCATTTTATCATCATTAAACAGCTGAAAGTGCTGACATGCTATTCTGCTGAAAAATAGGACTTTAGCATTGATGTACTTCATGGAAGTTTCTTTAAGAATTTTATAGGCCTGCACACACTGCTTATATAGTCACGTGTAGCTAGAAAATCCGCTTTTGTGACTTTGCCATAGAGCAAGTACGACACCTTTCTAAAACAAGACAACAAACTCATGTTTAAAGTGAGAAAGTGGTTGTACTACTTAATTTACATTTAATTAATTCAACAATATAAATTAAATAATAAATTACCCTAAAATAAAGCTATTTCACAGTTGATATAAAAGTAACAATCAGAATTTATAATACAACTATATGTATCAATTAATAATTTCAGATTATTGTTTGAATTTAAATAATAAGAAAATATTTGCAAGTTTATTAATTTAAATTCGTTTTATTTATTGAAAATAGTTGATTTACAGTTTAAGTTTATTGTAAAATATAATAATTTTGCAGCATTTCAAAAAATATACAAACTATATATTGTACATGAATAACAAATAATAATTTAAACCTTGCAACAAAAACGAAAAAGCAACTCATGTTTTTTTTTATTTCAATGAATTACCATATGCACTGTTTTTGTTAATTGTATTGTACAGAAATGTTTTTAGGAATCAAATATTTGATAGCACAACTATGTACATTGTGTATGTCGATACAACTACCGATATTCATTCAGTATTGAAGGCAGGCACTTTAATATACTCTGCCACTCAGTCTCTTTAAGTAATGATATAGGTATTATTATTATTATGATGTATGATGGTGTAACTGGAGGCTATATTTCTTAAATCGATATATGTATATATATACCTAATCATGTTGTATATTGTTATTGGTCCGGAATTGTAGTCTGCCAAAAACGTGGTGTATCTGCGAAATTAGGATAATATTTATATTGAATATGTTTTTTATGAAATATATGAAATTTGTGTTGTGTTAAGCTCCGTCAAAAGTTTTCATGAATATAACTACTTCTTGGAAGTATTTACAAATTATTATTTTAGTTTTAAATATATATTTAAAAGTATATCCATCACGCATTAAATTGTACTTACGGTTATTTTCTGCAGCAAAAATGCGTATAGTCCTTATTTGTATTGTCCACATCCATACGCTTTCAATTTTAAGTATAATACTATGTTCAAAGCCATAAACGTGAAAATATTGGTCGTCCCACAATAATTGATGAAATTCACAAAATATGTTAATTTCATCTGTTTTAGATGGCTCTAGGAACTATATAATAGTATTCATGTAATAACAATAGCACAATATACAACATATTAAAACAAAATAGTTCATTACACTTATTTCATACGTATTACTATAATTTAACAAGTTATTTTATACAATATTTGTACTATCTCATATACAAAATGTGACTGCATTATACATATAATTGTGTATGCACGGGAAATATGATTACATGGACAATTATAGCTGTATTATTCACCTATTTCAATAACATAAACATTAAGACAATATTATCACCAATAACACTGAAGTTGTACATTTAACAATTTTGATATTTATATAAAGGTTTATCTACATCAGACGCATGTGAAGCTTAATTAAATCAGACGCATATTAAAAGTTAAATAATATATATACACTTTGAGAATTTTGTGTAATGTATCACGCACAAAATATATGTGAATATATTGCTACTCAAGACTTAATGATGATCTACTATAAATAAAAATTAAAGGCATGAATGTGTTACACGCGTGTAAGTAGTCTTGATTTGAACGCTGGACCACTGGATTGTAAGCCTCACGTTCTAATCATTTGACCATTACCCCCTAAACGTTTAGCATAGTAAAGCTTTATTAATCGTTCACATTCGTGTATGACTCATTGCATTTCAAGCCACACTGTTTGTATAATAAAGTTTCAATAAGCTCAAACTCTCGATACTATCATGTGAACAACCATGGTAATACGTTTAATGTTCACATTGTATCCCACAAATATACCAATTTTATTATTGATAAATTTGAGTTGGAAGCGGTCTCCGCTCTGTGACCGCTTCCAACTCACATGTTCTACTAAACATATAAGGCCATATTCCCAAAGCAATTTTAAGCTAACTCTAACTAGTAGATTGATTTAATTTCTAAAAGTAGCCTATAATAGTCTCACTAACTATTTTGGTATTCTCGAAGCAATTTTAAGTTAATGAGAGTATGTAGGTCAATGATGAGTCAAATCCACACTAATTAGTTTTAATGTGGTATTCTGAAAGCAAATTTATACTCTCACTAAGTTAAAATTTACTCCAAACATGCGTAAATACTAGTGTGGGTTGGGGGCTACTCTAAATCAAGTTATTTGTGTATATCGCTGCCACAATGAATGTACCTACTTTTGGATTTAATAAATATTTATATAGTTAATAATATACAACAAAAGCGAGTTATACGACCTTGTTTACGTGATATTACCAATCATTTAGGAACTTAAACGGGGAAGAATTCCGTCAGTTGTTAATTATCGATTGTCAACAGATCAATTATCGGTCAGAGTGACGTATTAGTAAGAATTAACTAGTGATGATTTCTGAAATAATGTCAACTTTAGTTAGCAGCCACACAAGTTAGAAGTCTTAGGTACTAAGTTAGTAACGGTTTGGGAATATGGCCCACAGGAGGCAAACAAGTCTATCTTTTATTTGACAGTTTTATAAATGTTACTTTTAAGTGGCTTACTTCTCTAAACATAATTTTACAAATATAATTGTATTCACGCTTTGCCGTAGTATATACCTATATATATATATACACATGTATTAATTATTCGCCATTGGCTTCAACTTATCAATCGATAATTTGCTAAATAGTTCAGTTCAAAACCAGGAGTATGCACCAGGGTTAGAATTTGCAACATTTGTATTTGAAACATAAGATATTATACATCAATATATTTTGTATTGCTGTATGTTGGCCGTAAAAGTAATGTTTTAAAATAACATATACTATACATGTTAACAGTCAAACGGTCAATTATGGGTCGGACGTAAAAAATACCCACATTTAGTGTTGACTCTCGTAAAATCCTAAATTATCAAATAAATGAATCGAAACTCCCTAACACGGCTGACATTTTGTTACGAAGCTCCCTGAATGAGTCAAATTTTGTCAGATATTTCCTTCGAGTCATCCGGGGCCTACTTGACACCTCTTAAATCGTCATTGAGATCAAAGTTTAGAATTCAAATTAGACATGTTCAGTAAATATTTTAGACGAATAAAATGCTTATTCAAGGTTGTCCATGGTAGATCAGGTTCCCATATGCTTTAAATCACTGATGTGGCTCCTGGAATGTCCATGACGTCCAGGCCATCAGGGATTACTTTTTGGATGACTGTATTGAAAAAGTGCAATACAAATGATAATAAATTATATTTTTAACATTCAACAATAAAACTACACACTGGATTATCAATTTCAAAATCATAGAATCTCTCATAATGGTCTTGACATCAGTATCCAGGTCCTCCAGGACGTCAGAGAATATTCCTTGTAGGAATATTTGATTAGTATGCATTCGAAAATAAACAATCAAATGTATGTGTCATCTGGTAGCATTTATGATCATTGGGAGTATTTTTGAAGTATGTTTAGCTTTTCAAAAATCTACTGACGTTATCATCGTCGGGGACGTCAGGGATTACTCCTTGTAGGACTATTTCATTAGTACGCACTCATAACTTAGCCTTCATATATATGTGTATTCCTCTAATGTTTATTGTCATTAGTTACGCATTTGAAGTCAGCCTAACTTTTCACATATCTCCTAACGCTGTTTTAATAATAAACTATAATATATGTACAGTTTCGAAAATACTCTCTGCTG
This sequence comes from Invenusta paracnida, assembly GCA_036023295.1. Taxonomy (NCBI): domain Eukaryota; kingdom Metazoa; phylum Platyhelminthes; order Proseriata; family Coelogynoporidae; genus Invenusta; species Invenusta paracnida. The sequence goes on from JAYRBW010019485.1 coordinate 9,921, forward strand.
AAGGTCTAGAAAAACACAATGCTGCAACGGCACTATGAAAAAAGTATGTAAACCAATTTTCAGGACGGCCTTCTTGGATCATCAAGGCGGTGAGAGATGACGATCGGAGCTATCAGGTTGGAATCTTCTCATAATTTGGAATACCTGGATGTAAATGTAATCAATGTTGTGAATGTTTTCTTGGTTTTACAATCATTTCTAAAACGTGGACATTTTTATACCTCTCACCTGTCCGTCCGACGAGTTTTAATTTGCCGCTCCATTGTTATTGTCATATTAAATTTATTTATATTCGATTTCTGTATGTTGTAAGCCAGCTACAAACAGTATAATAATTAAATATTATATTTAAAGTTTTAACGTGAGTTGAAGTCAAATATGTTGAAAACCTAGGTCTTGAGACCCCAATTTTGCAAGTTTGAACTTGATATATACTACTGACTTTAGAAAACTGATTTGCGCTGCGTCGTTGATCAAATTATCGACTTAGTTATTTATGTTTACGGCAACAGATTAATTAAAATAAATATTTTTATTTCGAAAAAGCAGTATATGCAATAAACCAATATTATAATATTTATATAATGTAATATTTTATGAATACATAAACAATATATAACACTACACGTCATTTTATGCTTTGGGGTAATCAATCTATGTACGTATAATATTGACGTTGAACAATGCATAGGATATATCAATAGTAGTAGACATTAATTATTATGTTTGGCGCAGATGTATACACTAAATATAGTCACGTTGATAATGTAAACACATTTACAAACACACAGTATTAATACACACTTGCACGTTGTGTCGAGGCATCATTGTTCTCGTCTGGTAGTAAAGAAAGGTTACATAAATCGGTTGTTTAAACTCAACAGTAAACTTCCCATAATGCAATATTGTGCTTTCACTGTACGTGTCCCTGAAACTGTCAAAAGCAAGCACTGGGTCCCAGCGCTCTGTGGAGTGTAAAGTGTTGTAATTATTCAAGTAAGCTGTTTTTATATGGCTGTACATATAATACCGTGACAATTCGAACAATCTATAGTCTACAACATATTTGAAAACAGTATTAAAGTAAATATATTAATATAGTGAGTGAATAGTTTGTATAAAATATTATGATATATTATACATTATCGTATGATATTGATATTATTTTGATAATAATACATTATTGTTTATATAATATTACAATATTATAGAGTACATATGTATTATGTTTGACTCGTTAAAAGGATTCGACAGCTATTTGGGTAAATTGGATTGAGTATAATCTGACACAGCTCTGATATGTCATAATTCAAAGTATCCTACATTTCGAAGAAGATCGAGTGTCTATAAAGCAGCAATGCAGATGGCTGTATTACGATAAATCACGAATACCAAACATCTCAAGCAGTTGTCAAATATAACTTTTATGGAAGTACATGTTGAGTGGAGCCCGTAGTAAAACATGTTCAAACAAAAATCTCTTACATAATTAATCGTCCACAAAAAGGAATACTCGAAATCATTAACTCAACTCATATAGAAACTGATTCGTCGATTAATTAATCGTAATTAATAAATCAAATAGACACGTAAATATATTAAAAGTATTCGAAATCAGTGCGAATATAAACTTTTTGATTAATAATGTAGTATATATGTATACATATGTATATTTGGTTCAGTGAATAAAGTCGTATCAAAGGAAAAGTCTTAAGTAATGTGTTCGTATGTAAATAAAAATCCTTCAAATATCATGAACAACATTTTTTTTTCTAAATTGCTTCATGAAAGTGCATTTTTATTATGGTTTATGTTTTAATACATACTTTTGGGATGTGTAAATGCAAATATTCACTTTTATTTATTTGGGTGTAACGCATTTGCTATTGAATTTAATAAATAACTTACGAATGAATTACAATGCCATATTTTATTAACTATACGATTGACTATAGCCCTATACTAAACGTAATACAACATTTATGATATATTGTGAATTGCGCGGTAATTTTTGCACAATTAATGTGCACAATAAAATTAAATACGATTTTGGTTACATTTTACAAGTTTTTTACTTTACCATGTGAATTTATATAAACGACATTATTTTATTAACCGTCAATATGTGTTAGTCGCTACACAGATATAATTATACGAACTATTCATAAAAAACACATATTACATCAACTAAATATGTGTACTCGTACTTACTTACACATTCTTATACATTTTATAAGACATTAAGTGACACTTACAAATTCGTTCAATTTTAAATTGTTTTATCATCTGTGAGAAATTTGGTACTACATTTCACACATTTTTTTATTTTTTATTTTATTTAATATTCCATTTTTAAATAGGGGTATAAATATGTAATACAACAGTGAAATAACTGATAATATACAAAACCAAATGTATGTTTCAGTAATTATATTTATTACTCAAACTCGAGTTGATAGAACCAATTATTCAAATTGTACAAGTGTAAATACATACAGTGCTGTTAAATGCATTAACGTGATTGGCAGTGTTGTAGTAACACTCATACAATATATACATTATATGTTATTTTATATATTTGTATATAAATGTAAATATTTTAATTACATTGAGATGTGTATATTTAGTCATATTTGAAGTAAGGCGTTATATATGTTATTATAATATGACAATAGTTTGAATGATTCAATTAAACGCAACCGTTTCTTTCACCATAATCATTACAATATTTTTATAAAAGTTTAACGGTGTACTATTCATAAACGGATACATTAATTGTACAATATATTAAATAAAGTACACAAAGTAGTAGGGAAGGTGGAGCGCGATCACAATTGCGTGGGCGGGAG